>CAJQZJ010000594.1:6681229-6751218 GCA_907164525.1 Lophiomys imhausi
AAAAAAAAAAGAAGGGAAGAGGATGGGGGGTTGAGGGGGAGGAGGGTGGAAGGGTGGGACTGGAGGGGGGAGTAGGGAGGGGATTGTGATTGAGATGTAACTTGAAGAAATAAAAAATAAATTATTAAAAAAACTCAAAAAAAAGAAGTATGAGGAGCAATAGAGAAGCTATTATTTGTAGGTTTGGAGAAAAGTTTCACAATTTATTACAAGTTACAATGAAACTTTAAAAGGCAAAAATGTACATACTAAGAGAAAAAAGTGAATACCTTTTAAAATAAGTTTTAAAAATTAAAAATATTAAACAGACTATTTATGTATATAAAACATTAAAATAAAAAATTAAAATATATAAGCACAAGTGATCAGTAAGTGAAATAGGTATTATGTTCAATAAACTGAAATAAGTATTATAAAAAAAAAAGAGTGTGGGAAACCGTACCTTTTAATCATAAAGTGGGATTTGGTAATTTTCAGCATATAACTGAAGTCCTCAGTTTTAATAAACAATGCAGAACACATACCATTTAGATTTAACATCTAGTTTCCAATGAAATAAATTTGTCAAGAATCCCATGATTAAAGGATATGATGAACAAAGTGGAGGTTCCAAAGAAAGACACCAGATATTAAGAACCAAAAAGTTGAAAAAGAGCTTTCTCTGTATTTGCATCGTCCTTTATTTAAAAGGGATGATAGAGTGTGTGTAGTATGGATGTATTTGCATATGTGAATATGTGTGGTGTATGCTATATATGTGAATTTGGGCATATGTGTGTGGTGTCTGCATATATATGTACATATGTGTGGGGTATTGTATGCATGTATGTCTGCATGCATGTAGTATATATGTATGTATGCATGTGTGTGGCATATATGTCTATATGTGTGTATGTATGTGTACATGTATGGTTTGTATATATATGAGATGTGTATGTGTTTGTGAATTGTGTGTATATATGTATGTGTGTGAGCTCAATTTTCCTCTTTCATTTGACTCTATATTTTTCAAATACAAATCTGAAAAGCAGGAAGCCAAGATGTAACTGTACTGTTAAGACAATAAGTTTGGTAGGGGTAGAGCGTTCCTGATAGGGACAAACATTCCAAAGATGCTTGTAAAAATTAGGTACAATGCTTTTACTAAACTTATATTCTTACTTGCTATAGGTAGTAATGAACATAAAGGTAATGGGGGATCTAATTGCCCTTTCCAGAGCCACCTGTGGATATGACCAATGACAAGAAACACATGTTTGTCGCCTTGCACCACTTAGCACACTGGCTTGTAATGAATGCCTCTGAAATGATTGTTTCAATTACACTGAATTGTAGCCTTCCTTTTACTGCAACTTTTCTCCCCAGTTCTTAGAGAAAATAAGGCCATGTAAGACAGAATATAATCATGGTTAGAAAGGATCCAAATTCCCCTTTTTAGTAAATATTCAGAGTAACCCAGATTCTCAATTAAATAAGCATATCATTTGAGAAGAATGTACGAAATCGCACGTCCCTGAATGAACTGAATAACGATCAGCAGCTGCCAAAGAATTCAGACACCTTGGGATACCGACAGTTACCTCTTGGGTTTTTCATGGAGATAAATTCATCATATTAGCAAACACATTTTAGGTAATGTGTAATAATTTCACAAAATACAGTGAATTGTGATATCAAGAAGCTAAAGATCTTCAAACATGAGCATGGCTTTTGATCAAGTCATCTAATAGAGTATTTGGGAGAATAAAGCAGCGACCTTTGGATCTGCCATCACTTCACCTGGGTGATTAATTTCATTTTTTTTTTTTTGCTCTACACACCCTGCCATAAACTTTTTTATTTACACTTTATTGTAACTGACTTCATGACATTTGCTCTTGCTTAATAATAATCGGTTAACAGCAAGGGCAGGTGTTCTCAAGGATGCAGCCTTTCTACAGCATGAAATCTAAACAGTTCTAAAAATCATTGCAAAAAGAAATGTAAAGATAAACCTTCCCAACTCTAGTATAAGGTGTTACTGTGCAAAGAAAGAGCCATGGATGTAGAAGTTCAAGGGCAAAATTTGTCCTGAGATTATCTCTCTAGATTGGTGGTTCTCAGCCTATAGGTCATAACCCTTTTAGGGGTCACATATCAGATATCCTGTATATCAGATATTTACATTATGACTTATAACAGTAGCAAAATTACAGCTATGGAGTAGCAATGAAAATAATTTTGTGGTAGGGGGTGGGATCACCACAACATGAGGAACTGTATTAAAGGGTCGCAGCATTAGGAAGATTGAGAACCACTGTTCTAGATTGTTTTGTCACCCTTCCTCTCAATGCTTGCATTTGATCTGCCCTACAAACTGATGGCTTTATGCAGACTATTTACAGGCCGTTCATTCTGTATCTCTGTGCCATGCTTATATCCAACATTTGAGTAACTGTTGGAACTGCTGGAGTGCTTCCTCACTTCTGCATACTTGTGCTTTCTCCTGCCTGTGGATTGTACTCTTCTCTCGTAAGAACGTTCTTTTGCCTCCCCTGCTCAGTTTATAAATAGGCCTTCTATTCATTGTCCAACCTCCAAACACTGAAGCACAAATTCCCTTCAAAACGAAGGGCTTATATTTCCATTCTGCATCTTATAGCCCAGCCTGGTCACATTAGTTTCTATGGGGTGATTTGTGTGTCTTGTTAAAAGTTGCCCCCATGTCACTTAGTCTTTTTGCCAGATGAATCATGCCTAAGGGTAATCTTTAAACCAGAAAGATATTAATCATTATTAAAAATTTATGGGTAACTGAGTAAGCACATAGCCTAATATTGGATTACTCACTTGCATCAGTTTAATAAGTATTTGGGGTTTTAACAACATGACATTGAAGACCCTCTTGATCTAAGGGATAAGCTTAAATTAATATGAGTTCTCAGAACAACAGTGGGGGTCGGGATGAACAAGGTAAACACAATATGAGAATGGAAAGAGAAGAAAGTTGCATACATCAGGGTAATTAGGATTGACTGGAGAAGTAAAAAGCTGGAAGAAACAATTATACAAAAGAAGGCACATCCTACTAAACATAAAATTGAAGCTGGATAGGAGATGAGGATGTGAAATCCATATCTCTAAATCCCAAACTAAGGGTCAAAGACTATTCATTTCTTATTTTTTAAATGAACTTTTAATGACAAAAATAGGAACTTAGTTGTACTTTGAACTTTTAATGACAAAAATAGGAACTTAGTTGTACTTTGTTTATTAATTAATCATACATAGTCACACATAGAAGCATGAGTCTGCTGCGATGCATTTTATGCAAGGGGCAGACAATAACCCTCAGAATGAATTGTCCAAATGGGATGGCATTTGGCTCATCTAACAGTCAAGATTGTGAATCATCGAGGGTATAGGCATGGACTGATCAGCTTCAGCTTCTTTAGCCCTGATGCCAACCTCTACAGGGTACACTTGTTTCCAAACTGTGTCTTTCATAGCTAGCTTTCACAGTGTTCTATGCTGCTTCATTGCAAGACTGCATCATCTGTACCTACAGAGACATCGAAACTAGTTAATAGACAAGTGAACTATAGGCAACAGATTACCCATTTTTCAAAATCCTGTAAATTTGGTAGCAGTTTATAGAGTATTTTGAATCAGTTTTATATCCCCAGCTAAGCTAAATGCAGAATACAGACACAAAATTATGTTTCTGTTAAAGTTTTCATTGATTCTTTGTGAATTTCACCTCATGCACCCCAATCCCACTCATCTCCCCTTCCCTTCTTATCTGTCTTCTGCCTTTGCAACCTCCCCCTAAAAGAAAATAAAAAAATAAAACAAGCAAAACATAGCAAAGCATGGAAATATCTCATCATGAAAGCTGTAGTATGTTACAGTGTCTCTCACAGTATATCCTTTTTTCCACACATCTTTACTTGCAAATGTTAATTGCAATGAGTGATTTGGTCTGCTTCAAGGCCTCTGACTTCTGCTACACTATCAATACTGGATCCTCATCATGATTCTTCTTGGATATCCTGTTGTTGCCCTGTGTCACGGAGATCAAAATTATGTTTTTATCTATTGTATTCCCTAGTTAATTTAACTGATAATTTAAGCCTGAGGGAAATCAGAAAGCATTTAATAATTCTCTGTGTGCTCTTATATATTTTCACTAAATGATTATTCTTTTTGTAGAGAGTGTCTTTGTATTCACTTAAAATAGAGGACTGAAACCAAAGTAAGGCTTCCTCTCCTCCATGATCTATATAGCAACTTATCCATCAACATTTTCCTAGTTGCCTTAACAGTCAAACCAAATTTCCGTAAAGAAGTAACTTAAAATATCCAATATTAACATAATCTCTATGTATATTTTTCAACTCCAGCATAAAAGGGTGAAAACTTTGACACATATGGGTCACAGTGGAACTGCATTTTCTTTGAAAGAGCTGCTGATCATCCTCAAGAAAATCTGGTTCTTAGGAAAACTCTTATCAGAAAATTTTGATATGTAATATTTCATATAAAACATTACCTAAATTTTTACTAAGAAAAAGTGGTTACACTAGCAGCTCTCCAACCACATTAATGCAAAAAGTTTGCCCAACCAACTGGCAAATTTACTTATTATTGTCAAGTGTATCTCTTATCAGCCACTTGTCCTGAGTACAAAAAGAAAAAACAAAAAAAGCAACAAGAAAAGCAATATATGATACAAATTTATAGGACAGAGACTTCTGGTGTCAAATGAACCTGATTGACTCTCTTCCACAAATGATTACCATGGCCTGAAGGAATATATATATAATCTTAAATTTTCCTTCAAAAAGCATAGAGTGTTAACAGTACCTGCTGCCCAAGGGAATTGTAAGGATTAAAGCAAGGTAATCTATGTCAAGTACATGTCAGACTTTCAGCTCAAGACTAAAGTTTAATACACTCAGCATGAAATAAAATGCAGAAAGCATGATGGAGTGGCCTGGAATTTAGAGACTGAATAGAAGTGCTCACCTAGAGGAGAAATAATAGAATCCCACACATCATTTGGGATCTGAGATTAGATAAGCTCTGCCCTTGCTTCTGAAGTAGCTTAGAAAATGGAGAGAGAGAACAGGACACAGACCACTGTTGCTTAGAGGACAGATAACTTCAGAGACAAGCAACACTGTTGGTTGCCAGTTCAGAAGGGCTGATAAGCAGGAAAGATGTGGTACACAAATGGGTGGATAGTGGTACCATGCAAGGTTAAATAAGAGCAAACTTTTTCCTGTTCTCTCCTTCATGAGAGAGTTCCCAAATCCATGCTAGCCTTAGTCCCTTGATTTGCCTTTGTCATGGATTAAAGATTTAAGAAGAGGCCAGTGAGCCAGGTCATCAGGTAAATCATGTATGGAGCAGCCAGTACCTGAGCTCCATATCCAGGACCCACGCAAACTGGAAGAAGAGAACTGGCACATGAAAGATGTTCTCTGACCTCCACTCATACACCTTGGCAATTGTGTGCATCTACACACACATACACACACACACACACACACTATATGAACATATCATGCTCATCATCATAATAATAAATTTTTAAAGAAGTTAAGAGTCATCATATGTTTACTACTAGAGTTATTCTCTGATACCTTAGGGTGCACTGCAGTGCTCGACAACTGTCTTACTAAATTCTCCACAAAGATTAGGTCCATCTTTTCTTACTGCTACTTCTCCTCCTCCTTTTTCACAACATGAACAGTAATTTCATTTTCAAATTGGCAAGTGTTTGCTGTCAGGATATTTGCTTTACTTTTTTTTTTTTTTTTGGTTAGGAAGTTCTCTGGCCTCCCAGCCTGCCTCAGTTCCATGGGGTGCCCATAGATCCTTTCTGGTTTTCTGAAAAACCCCTTCTCATGGTTCCTTACCCTATGACTGATGCTCAACTCAGTTACTTGAGAACCTTCTGACTGCAGAGCAATGCCACCAACTTCTGTGAGGCACCCTTACCTCAGTAACCATGACTGACATGGATATTTGGGCTAGTACTCTTTTCTTGATATGCCAGGAGTATGTTACACTTTCTGCAGCCCCCCAGCCCTTCTCACACCTCCATACATCCCCCCATCTAAGGGAGGCATTAGAGTGGGTTTGAAATACTTTTTATCTCCCAAAGGTTTAGTCTTTCTTAATATGTCTATCTCATCAAATAAATTATAGTTTTGGGGGGTTTCATTAACAGAGATTATAAACTGATCACTATGCATATATGCTGCTGGTAAATTATGGAGTTGTGCCTTAATGTGTGTACTATGTGAGCTGTTGAGTGTAGAAGACTTTTGGGTTTCCAAGTCCTCATTTTGCTTTTGAATATAAAGGTGGCCTGAGCCTAGTTGAAACCTAGAATAGCTAAATCAATCCTGTACAATAAAAAAAAACATCTGGAGGTATCACCATCTCTGATTTCAAGCTGTACTACAGAGCAATATAATAAAAACAGCATGGTACTGGCATAGAAACAGACCAGTGGATCAATGGAATCGAATTGAAGACCCAGAAATAGACCCACACCTATCGTCACTTAATTTTTGACAAAGAAACCAAACCCATACAATGGAAAAAGAACAGCATCTTCAACAAATTGTGCTGGTCCAACTGGAAGTCTACTTGTAAAAGAATGAAATTAGACCCATACTTATCACCTTGTACAAAACATAAGTCCAAGTGGATCAAAGACCTTAACATAAGGCAGGACACACTAAATCTACTAGAAGAGAAAGTGGGAAAAACCCTCGAACTCATTGGCACAGGTGACAACTTCCTGAACAGAACACCAACAGCTCAGGATCTAAAACCAACAATCAACAAATGGGACCTCATTAAACTGAAAAGCTTCTGTAAGGCAAAAGACACTGTCACTTGAACAAAATGACAGCCTACAGATTAGGAAAAAATCTTCACCAACCCCACATCTGACAGAGGGCTAATATCCATAATTTACAAAGAACTCAAGAAATTAAATGCTAAGAAAACAAATAATCCAATTAAAAAATGGGGAACAGAGCTAAGCATAGAATTCACAAAGGAGAAATTCCTAATGGCTGAGAGACACTTAAAGAAATGCTCAGGCATCCTTAACCATCAAAGAATTGCAACTCAAGATGACTCTGAAATTCCATCTCACACCTGTCAGAATGGGTAAGATCAAAAGCTCAAATGACAGCACATGCTGTTGAGTATGTGTAGAAAGGGGAACTCTTCTCCATTGCTGGTGAATGCAGAATTGTGCAACCACTATGGAGGTCAGTTGGGCTATATCTTAGAAAACTTGGAATAGCTCTGCCTCGGGACCCAGCCATACCACTTCTGGATATACATCCAAATGACTCCTTACTGAATCACAAGGAAGTTGCCTCATCTATGTTCATAGCAGCCTTATTTGTAATAGCTAGAAACTTGAAACAACACAGATGTCCCTCAACTGAAGAATGGATTAAAGAAACTGTGATACATCTACACAATGGAATACTATCAGAAACAATGAAATCATGCAATTTGCAGCCAAATGGATGGAACTAGAGAAGCTCATCCTGAGTGAGCTAACCCAGACCCAGATGGATACACATGGCATCTATTCACTTATAGTCAGATTTTAGTCATATAGTACAGGATAACTATATTTCAATGAATGCATCAAAGGGAACATGAACGTAGACTTTTTTTCCTGTCAGCGAGACACTTTGCCCTAGTGGTGCTGCCTTGTATGCCCCCAGTGTATGAGGAAGATCTTGGCCTTCATATGACTGCTGAACTGAGGTGGGGGACTGATATGTGGGGTCCCACACCCCAGAGTAGTGGGATAGAAGGGGTAGGGGGTAGAGGGTGGGAAGGTGGGACTGGGAGGGGTGTAAAGAGGACACTGCGATGGAGATGTAACCTGAAGTAATAAATAAATATTTTTTAAGTCACCAATTACCCTACAGTTGACAACACTTAAAAAAAGAATGAAATATAAATCATAGATTGTAAAAGGACATTCTAAATATTTCCTCCCATGAATGGGTCTTCACTTTCATCTAACTCCGGGTCACAGTCTCAAATTCAGTGTGGAAACATTATCTCTTAAAGGCAAGCTATAATTAACACGTTTTACCACAATATCATATGTGGACAGAGAGGTAAAATTTTATCATGAGACTAAAAAGTGTCAGGGTCTCTTATTTGTACAAATACCTTGAGTGCTTGGAGGTACATGGGGTGTAGAGATTTTGAAGTATAGGTATACGATCATAAAATATTTCTCTAATCCTTTCAGAAAGAAAATGTCTGAAAAGAATAGGCTGAACTGAAAACATCATAAGTTACAACTACATTTACTATACCTAGTCTCCCAAACATCAGAGCAGTACAGGTCATTGCTACAGGTCAGTTGTGTACCCTGTGGCCAGGAAGATGGCTGGCAGCTGGGTACACTGTTTACTACTGGACAGCCACAGCACCATAAGACAGTATGGTAAAGCACAGCTCTAGGGTGAGAAAAAGACCACAATTCAAAATCCCAAAAAAATAATTCTACAGAGCAAATATTGGTTTTACTCTATTACAGCATCAGAAATTGTAAATTGAACAATTGTAAGTCAAGAAACATGCACTTTACCCCACACTTTTAAAGTGGTCACCTCTGAACCTACCAGCTGTGTACACTGAAATCTCCTCCAAATTGAATATACCCATGGTGGGGAGTTGACTCTTGTGAATAAGGTAGGTGACCCACTCACTGCCAACAAATAAAAAGTTATTGAAGACTTCAGTTACAAGATTTCTCATCCCTTAATTATTAAGTCAAATTGAAGGGCCAAATTACCACCAGTATGTAATGGGTTCTTTATGTTGATATAATTTAGGAATTTTTTTGAGAGATGCTTTCAGCAACTTCATTTAGAAAAAAAATCAAGTCTAAATATTATCAGCAACTTCTTCACAATTGATATAATATTATATCTACAGAAGAAAGCCCCTTGCCCATTCTTATTTGAAGAATGTGGTACCATAGAGCTATTTTACAACTCCAGCCTGCAAGGTAGTAAGAGCATTTCTAAGATAAGAAGTTTATCAAACTAGATACTAGATAGTCACATCTTTGTGATCTCACCATCAAGTTTACATGAAAGTCTCAGTGAAGAAGTTAAAGTATTCCGGTCTATAGGCATTACCTTTTTTTGGCACTTCAAACAATTGTCATTGTTTTTTAATTAGTAAAAATGTAGTAAAAAGAGGCTTGTATTCCTAGAGATTTACAACTGGTCTTCTGAAACTGCTTCCTGGTACGTACTGTATGTTCCTTTAAGATTATTGCTCATTGTAAAAGTGGGCACACACGCCAGGCTGTGCGTTAGGCAGCTTTTACAATGCTCGGCCGGGTGTGCCAGACCTGAGGCGTGGAGCCAACAGTGAAGCTGCTCTCATTTGGTGGCGGCACTGCAGCCGGTGCTGTGTCAGTGTTTAAGCTTTGAAAAATGTCTCCACCTTTTCTTCAGTAACATTAAATATTAACTTCCACCTTCCAGAAGTATTCAAGATGGCTCAACTCTGTGCTTTCCAGCAACTTTAAGAGTAATCCAATACTTCATGAGCTGCAGCCTCATTTTTATGTGAACTACTTCCTTCCTGAAATCCTACCATGCACTCGTTGAGCGACAGATGGAAATAGTGGTCATTAATGTTTGTCTTCAGCAGTTGGCTCAAACTTTTGCAAGGTAAAAAGTTTGCATGGCAGTGCTCATTCTCCAATCCTTTTTTTAACACAACTTGGAGAAATGTGAAGCAAATTACTTTCTGAGCAAGGAACACAACCAGGGGTGATGTTTTTTGTTTGTTTTTTTTTTTTGGTTTTTTTTTTTTTTTTGGTTTTTCGAGACAAGGTTTCTCTGTGTAGCCCTGGCTGTCCTGGACTCACTTTGTAGACCAGGCTGGCCTCGAACTCACAGAGATCCGCCTGCCTCTGCCTCCCAAGTGCTGGGATTAAAGGCGTGCGCCACCACCGCCTGGCTCAGGGGTGATGTTTTAAAGTAAAGACTCGAAGCAGAAACAAGGACAGATTGTACTGGTAGAAAAATTCAGATGGAGACAGCTCAAATGATTTCACAGAAATATGATATGACTATTTTTAGGGTATTGATGAAAGGAACAAAGTTCCTGCAACAATGAGAGCAGAACATTAATACTTCTGGTAAAATTTATCATAAGGAAACATGATTGGGCAAGATACATGTTTTCTTACCTACAATTTGGAAAGGCTATTTAGTTTGATTTCCTTGTATCAGACAGTCTAATGGGTAGTTTTCAACAATCGATTTGATAGAATCATATAGAATAGTTATCTGGTGTTTAAAAAAAAAAAAGCAAGTTTTTATCCTATAGCACCCGGGCTGATCTCCAACTCGTAGCAATCCTCCTTTCTCAATCTCTTAAGTGCCTGAAGCACAGGCCTGAGCTGTCATGCTTGACCTGACTTTTCTTTGAACATACATTGTGAAAATAAATGAGCAAAGCTCATTGTATGATGTGAAAGTATTTTCCCTTGCTGAGAAGCTGGGCAGTCCATCTTCACACTGACTTGAAGTTTTCTATGGTTTATGCCTATCAGATTGTATTTTCAGTATTCTGTAAAACACTATTGATTCTCTTAGGGCTGTGAGACAGCTGTGATACATTTCTGCATCATTTAATTCCAAGTTTCTTCACTCATCCTTCCAACACATCCCAGTCTGTTGGATAATTTCTCACCTGTCAATGTGTGCACTCTTCAAATATATATTTTTCAGATTTTTTTTCCTTTATTTTTTATTTCTTCAAGTGACATCTCAATCGCAGTCCCCTCCCTATTCCCCCCTCCAGTCCCACCCTCCCTCCCTCATCCCCCTCAGCCCCACCATCCTCTTCCCTTTTTTTTTCTTTTAAGTTTAAGGTATATCTTATTACCCCCTACAGTTTTCCCTTTCAGTCCAACAAATGACTCTTTCTCTTATAATAATAAATACAATACAAAACAACAGAGGTAATTAGGCCACAGTTATGAGGGTTATATGGCTTAGCGTACATTCCCAATGTCCAGTCCATATGTATTTGGTACCCGACTTTAACATTCTACTATCTAACCATCTCCATGAGTTTAAAGTTCTATATCTGACTCAAATATATTTTAAACTTATGAGTGTCTTTTAAAAATTACTTCTTTATTTCGAAAATTGCACAAATGTACCAATAAAATGTAACCATATCATTATCCATTCCTCAATCGACAACCTAACATGGCTCTTCCAAAATCATGACTTCTTTGATAATGCACTAAGTCCAACTGGAACTGATCATGTGTGCCTGGGTGTGGAGCCATCAGAGCAGGGGAAACCTACTGATGACCAACTCCTCATAAAAAAATAAATCTTCTTCCAGCAACTATTTACTGCCTCAGTAAAGGGTGGAACTCAGAGTTCAACTCCCCCACCTATGCTTGGATTTTGGGCTGGCTCAGTGTTGTGCAGGTCTTGTGAAGATGACTATAGCTGCTTTGAACTTGTGATTTCTATAGCCATGTTATTCCCAGAAGACAGCACTGCACAGCATTCCTCCCCATCAACTGACTTTCACTTTCTTTCTGCCTTTCTGCCTCTGATAGTCCCCTTCTATCAGAGTTAATTGGCTATGGAGGTCTTCTTGTGGTGTACTGGACTCCTCAAGCTCCCTCGAACCTTCACCTATCTCTTCCACAAGACTCCCTGAGTTTCGACTAATGCTTGACTGTGGGTCTCTGCATCTGTTTCCATTATCTGCTTCTCCAGTATATATTTTTGGCATCTTTATTTTAAAAATATCAGGTAACTCTAGTTGCATGAATTACATCTGGTTTCTCAATTTTGTTCCATTGACCTACGTGTCTGGTTTTATGTTGACACTATGCAAGTTTGTTACTAGTGTTCTGTATGATAACTTGAAATGAGCTATGCTGCTAGCTCCCATAGCATTGTTTTCATTCAGGATGCTTTTGCTATCTTTGGTCTTTGTGCCTCCATAACATTTTTACATTGTCTTCTCCACACTTCTGAAGAAGCATAAAAGTTTCAATGGTGTTGAGTTGAATCTATAGTTTGCTTTCAGAAAGACAATCATTTCCACAATATAAATTCTCCCAATTCATGAGTATGGGATGTTTTCCATATTCTGCTGTGTTGTTCAATTTCATTCTTCTGAGTCCTAAAATTCTCATTGCAGAGTTATTTCATTTCATTGAATAGGTTTACTCCCATGCATTTTATTTTTTTGTGAGTGGATATTGAGAATGAGATTGTTTCTATGATTTTTCTTTTACTTTGACATTGGTGTGTAGAAAGGCTGCTGATATAATTTTTCATCCTGTAACTTTACTGAAATTATTATCAACTCTAAGTAAGAGTGGTAAGAATGGACACCCTTGCTCTTGTTCCTAATCTAAGTGGGAATCTTGGAGTCTTTTCTCCACTAAACATGATGCTGACTACAGGCTTGTCATACATAACCTTTATTATGCTGAGATATGCTGCCTCCATAGCTAGCTTCTCCATAACTATCATCAAAAAGGAATTGTGGATTTTGTTGAAATATTTTTCTGAATCTAGTTAGGTGATCATATGATTTCTGTCTTTGAGTCTATTTATGTGATGGATAACATTTATTGATTTCTGCATGTTCTTAAAGTAAAACACATAACATTAGTCATAATTCTGCACAGCTCACTGGAGTTTGGCATTTGTTGATTTCATTGACCTGAGTAATATGCTGTTAAAACAGTCAACATTTACATTGGCTTTCTTAAGGTCTTAGTTACATTCTGGACTCCAGTTGACCTTTCAGTAAAGTAAAATGATCAAGGAATATTAAGGAAGTATTCTGAATGGTTAAGTTAAGGTTTTCTCTGTCTCCTAAATGTGCAATTGATCTTTTTCAACTTCATTGCAAGACTTAATATTTGGTCTATCTTTTTTTGAGACAAAATCTTCTTATGTAGACCAAGCTGCCCTTGAAATTGAATCCGCCTACCTCAACCTCCCCAATCCTTAGCTCCTAGGTGTGCACAACCATGCATGGATTTGTTTTGTTATATCTGAGGTTGACCTTTGAACCATGTTTGGCAAGCACTTAAATCCAGATTTTGTTGAGTTATTTGTAACAACTTGAAACATCTCTCACATAAGCTGCATAGCCTAGAAGGTTTTTAAGGGAAAAAAAATGTTGAAGTTGGACATAGCAACCAACAGAAGAAAAAGATTCCCAAGCACAGCCACAAGAGTCAGAGTCCTACTCGTTCTCACATGTAAGAGTCCCATAAAAATTCTGAGCTAAAAGCTATAATATATGCAAAGAGGACCAGGTACAGACCCATGTAGGCCCTGTGCTTGCAGCTTCAGTTTCTCTGAGCACATGTGCACTTTGCTTAGTTGATTTTAATTCAGAGGCCCTTGTTCTCCTGGTGTCTTACATCCTCTCTTATTCTTACAGTCTTTCTGCCACCTCTTCTATGGGATTCCCTGAGCTCTGAGAGGACAAATTTGATGGTCCCATTTAGACTCTCTCCATAATGTCATAATGTCTGGCGGTGGGTCTATGCATCTGCTTTCATCTGATGCTGGAGGAAGCTTCTCTGATGATGATTGGATATGGCACTGGTCTATACAAATATCAGAATATCACTAAGAGTCATTTTATTGACACACACACATACACCCGCCTTTTTAGACCACTCGTGTTTGTTTTTACCCTAAGTCTCTGAGCTATCTAGTCCCTTGTTCTTGGTTACCCAAGTGGTGCCAAGTATATGTTCCTTCTCCTAGAGTGGGACTTAATTCAAATCAGACATTGGTTGGTTAGGATAGTTTTTGCTTCAACTACTTATATTTTGGCTTTATTATGGGTTATCTCTTAGAAGCCTGGGTTTTTTTCTAATGATAGAAAAAGAGTGGATCAGGTGGGAAGAGGAAGGGAGTTAGGGAGGAACTGGGAGGAATAGAGTAAGGGGAAACTAAAATCAGGATGTATGGTATAAGAAAAGAAGCCGGGCGGTGGTGGCGCACGCCTTTAATCCCAGCACTTGGGAGGCAGAGGCAGGCGGATCTTTGTTAGTTCGAGGCCAGCCTGGTCTATAAAGTGAGTCCAGGACAACCAGGGCTACACAGAGAAACCTTGTCTCGAAAAACCAAAAAAAAAAAAAAAGAAAAGAATCTGTTTTCAATTTAAAAATGAAAAATGCATGTCACTAATGTATAAACTATGAGGAAACAATATTCTATGTTATACCCTATCTTAAAATACACAAAAATTGCCGGGCGGTGGTGGTGCATGCCTTTAATCCCAGCACTTGGGAGGCAGTGGCGGGTGGATCTTTGTGAGTTCAAGGTCAGCCTGGTCTACAAAGTGAGTCCAGGACGGCCAGGGCTACACAGAGAAACCCTGTCTCGAAAAACAAACAAACAAAAAAAAATACACAAAAATTTATCAAATGTATCAGAATTTATGCATATGCAGATGTTTCATGGTACTATTTGCCTTCAAAAATATAAACAATTATAAAGATGCAATATTAAGTCATAAATGCACAGAATTAACAGATGTACATAAAGTACTACTGTACTTGATTCTATAGTGCCCCCTTCATCCTTATTGTGGTTAACTCAAGTGTTTCCTGTGTCAACTTAAAATATCCTGCAATATGCCCCTAGAGGCATTGCAGATGTGACTGCTATGTCACATGTGCATCAGTAGGTAGCAGAGAGTAGAGAGGTTATATCTACATTCAGTGTTCTGACCTATGAGCATCTGAATGAATAGTAGCCTAACATTCCTGGGGGAAAAAAGCAAGCTGGATACCTACACCATGGGGTAGCCTGTGATGACTACCACACCAGTACCAGGCAAGCACTAGATGGGCTCCCAGAAGAGGAAACAAGCTAGAAACTAGAAGAACTCTGGCTGGCCCTGGATGTGGGGACTGTGGGTGATCCAGCCCTGAGGGAGCAAGTGTGGGAGAGCCAGCCCTGCCTTCGGTCTGCTATGTGGTGGTGTTGGCTGGGGAGAGATGCCCTCCCCTCCCTTTTACCCTCACCACCATTGGCAAACAGGAGATCTGGCCCAGATGGGGTCATAAGAGCAGGAGAGTTTTCCCTGCCCCTCACATGCCACAGCACTCGGAAGAGCAGGCCCTGCACCTTTCCATTGTAGAACTGGCCATGCAAGTGGGGGGTTGCATGTTTAAATCCAGGGCTTTGAGTTGGCCTACCCCAATATCTACCCCATGGATGAACTGCTGGAGTGCAAGGAAAGGTCAGTTCCACAACCTAGGACTGCAGGATCTCCATGACACAGGACAGTTAAGGCATATGTGAGAGGAGTTCCAGTAAGGTTCCAGTACTGATGGAGTAGTGGAAACCAAGGACCTCATACCAGACCAAGGAGTCATTATAATGAACATTTGCAAGCAGAATATGTGGACAAAGGGGAATATTGTGGGACATACTGAGATACACTACAATTTCCATAATGAGCTGTTATTTTTTTATGCTAGAACAGATTGCAAGGGTGGAGGGTTGGTCTGGGGAGGAGGTGAGATATGGGAGAGAACAGGGTGCATGATGTGAACTTCACAAAATAAAATATTTTTTCAATAAAAAAATCCTGCAATACTGATGATTACTGGGAGAGAATCTGTCTCTCCAGAAAATGACATGTGTTCAGTGAGAAGCAACTGCTCAACTTCTTGCATAGTTTTCATCATGTATAATATATACAAACAAAACATATTCACTGGCTATTTATATTATCAGTACATATTCCAGTTGGCAAAAGACTGTTGACATTGTTTTTTTTTGACTAGTCTATAGTAAACGGCAGATATTCTTCCTCACTCAAGGCTCAGTTGCTCCAACCTCTGAGCTGTTCAGGGGTTGGTGTTGTTATTTCCAGCCATTCATAGTAGTTTTTTTTTTTTATTAATCATCAACCAATTAGCCACCCCACCTAACTTCATCCCATTAGGAAACATTATCAGGTATCTTTCAACAAATGCAGACATGGAACACAGGCTTGAGAATCAAACTGACCCTTTTGATATCTGGATTTACCACTGGTCATCTGCACCATGATCTACTAGTCTTCCTGGACATTCCTCAAATTCCAAAAGTATTGCTATCATCATTTGTTGTAGTCAAATTTAATGAGACGTTGTTTGATAATGGTGTTTAGGAGCTGAGAGTGGCAATGTGTGCCTGTAATGCTAGCCCTCAGGGAGCAGAGACTGGAGGATCACAAATTGGAAGCAAGACTAGCTTATATACTGAGTTATTGGCTAGGTCTACAGAATGAGATATTTGTCTCAAAACAATATACAAAAAAGTAATGCTTGAGAAAATATTTGGTTTTAAATACATATTTATGGTTGTATCAATTTACCTATGTGTGAAGGTAGGTGGTAGATGATAAATAAATGATAGACATGATGGCTATAAGTGATAGACAATAGATTGATATACGAGATAAGCAATAACTTGGAAGATGATAGATAAATGAATTTAAGTATATATATATATATATATATATATATATATAGAGAGAGAGAGAGAGAGAGAGATAATAGGCTGTAGATGATAGACAACAAATAGATATAGACAGACAGATAGATAGAGGTATAGAGGAAAAGATAAGTGGGTAGGTAGCTATAGGGATAGAGAGATAAAGGGATAGCTGATGAAATTAAGAGTTGATTAGATAAAGAGACAGATAGATGTGTCATTATTTCTCATAGCTGTGGAGAGAAGGTAGAAGCCAGAGTACTAATAGTGAAAGAAACAAACAAGCAAATGTGTTTATCTGAGTCAGATAAATCAGACATATGTGAAGAAGATATCAACTACATAGCAAATTTGTTGACATATAGTAAATTGCAAGACAAGTCTTTATGTTTTTAATGAAACATGACATGAAAATTGTATTCTGATATTAAATACTGATAGTCCAAATGTATTTTAATGACAGCAAGCAAGGCCAGTCTTGCTAGCCATGATTGAACATACTTGAATTGTGATGCCAGAATGCACTCAGTAAGGAGAAACACTTTTCTTTCAGAAAATGACAGTCTTCCTAAGGATATATGTACACAATCACCCCACATCCAGGATCTGTGACTTGCCTTAAATTTCTGACATCTTAGAATGCCACTAGTCCTTAGAAACTGTGACCCTCATCAATGTCAAGATCTGACCCAAACTGAAGTTTTCACATTTTTCTTTCAATAATAATAGTACCAGTGAGTATTTTTAGAATATTTGCTGTGTGTCATTGTTTTACCCACATGATGGATTAATCTTACATAATCCTCACAACACTCAGAGAAAGGCACTACCAATGTTTTTCCATTTCAGATGAGTGGACTGAGGAATGTGCCCCCTGCCCATAAGACTAACAAGGGATCACCCAGGATCAGAGCTCCTGAGGTCTCTTTGTGGAACTTCTTCTTGCTTTCTTAATTTAATTTAATTTAATTCAATTATTTTTATTTTTCCCAACATAATATTTTTGTTAATTATTTGGGAATTTCATACAATGTACCCAAAACATACTTACTTCCCTTTTCTCCCAGGCTTATCCTCTCACCCTTATCCCCCTTCCACACACACACACCCCCCACAGAAAAAAAATCCAACTTTCTATGTTAAGGTTTACTGTTTTCTGAGGATAATTCATTTTGCCGCAATCTATATCTTTTGGGAAGATCAATGTAATAGTGGTAGTTAATGAAGAAATGCTGCTATATTAAAAAAAAAAAGTAAAACCAAATACTTGGAGCAAATGGCATCACTGCTTAATGTGAATTCAGTGGAGGAAAGAGCACATGGAAGTCTCAAAGCTGGCAGTAAGATCTCAGATCTGATCGGTTCTTTACTCAAATTCTTCTTTCATCTGGAAAGGGAGGAAGACTTGTATTAACCACATCCCCATCAGAAACGATCATACTTTACATCCTCACCCTAAGCTTCTCTTACGAGGACAAAGATGAGCATCTCACTCAAACTGGGCAGCTGTCAAAGCTAAAGTCACTCATGGAAGTCCCTTCAGGCCTAGGCACAGGACACAAGCTAGGAAAATTAGGAATCCTCTACACACATTTTTTTTTTTAAGTATAGTATTAAATGAGCTTGGCATTTTGTTTTCTCTAGCAAGTGAATATTTGAGAGGATGAGCTTCATGTTTGTAACCACAACCCTCCCAGAAAAGGCAAACCAGTCTCTGTGAGGTCAATGTGTGGAGAGGTACAGTGCCAAAATGGAACAAAGGGCTGTTGTGATACCCTCTGGGTTCCAGATCTTTTTGCTCTCTGCAGTTTGCCCACACAAACCAACAGTCTCTTTCCTTTTACTTAGCTATTTGAACTTAATTTATGTTCTTACAGTAGCATGAGTCTTAAGCACAAGTATTAGGACATTGCGTTATTCTTAGACTAATCTTGTATCATATTATTGAAATAAAAGTCCACAGAAGACAGCCTACCTGGGTGATTCTCCCTTTACTCTTTTCTTTTGCTTTCCCAAATGGCACTTCAGCTGCAAGCCATGAAAATGAACAAAGAGTCTCAGACAACTTACAACATGCGATAAATTATTCATGATTTTGATATAATTTAGGACAACACATACTGTATCTCTCGGTGCTGTCAATGCAAAGTTTCAGGTGAGAGAATTTATTCTAACATAGAGACCACTCACAACTTTTCTTCCCTTAAAGAAATCACCCTACTATTTACTGATTTTATATATATATATACTATTGAACAAGGACAATGCAGCTAATTTCATCAGCATATAATTTGTAAAAACATTGATCTGGCAAAAGAAGACCCAAGTTTAACTCCCTAAAATCGATGCTTCTTGTTTCTCAGAAGAATGGTATCTGGAACTGTTGAACCTCTCTGCAGTTCTGTTTTCCCTCCCATATAATAGAACATTAGCCTTAACTGTGTTACAATATATAGTGAAAATTAAATGAGATTAAGTATACAAAATATAATTTAAGCTAAGTGTATCTATTTAAGTAAAGTATATACATTTTAGTTATAATAAGTTAAAATCAAACAGATTTTTATATTATATGTAAGGAGGTTATTTGTTCTTTTTTTTTAATGAAGAAACCCCTTTATTCATCATGAATGTTTTACACAACTTAAAATAATGTACATTAAATCTTTCTGTATCATAATCTTATATTGAAGTTCCATTTCACACTAGATGCAAATCGAAGGTCAGGACAGGAAGACACAGGTTGTTAGGCTCTGAGGGAAATTAGACTGTGTGCCAAAGAAAGCCTGAGCTTCAGGCTGCCTGTCTTCAGTGAGGCAAAACCACATCACTCACTGCCTGGACAACTTCCGGTTTTTCCTGCTGTTTCTTAGAATCTCTACCCAGCACTCACTTAAAAAAAAAAAAAAAAAGTAAGAACTGAAAAGAAAGCAAACGAAGCTAAAGGTATTGTTCAATGGTGATTGAAATCACAAGTACAGTAAAGTCATGGACAACATCACTGCCAGAGAGCCAGAAAGCAGAGCTGTCAGGTCCCTGAAGTCTGAGAAGGTCCGGGTGGGCAGCTTGGGGCTGCAAAAGGAGCTTCCTCTTGTTTAAGTGCACATTGCTGGGTTTCCCTGCCAGCACTGTAGGGACATGACTGGAACTGCACAAAAGCTCACAGAGGTGTCAAACAGCAGGGATGAGGGGCTGAGCTTTCCCTCATCCGTGAAGGAGTCAATTAAAGAACAAAGACAGCTCTTGGATTTTAAAGCATCAACTGGTCCTAAGCTGTTAGAGAATTTTCATTTGTAGTTTGAGTTAAAACACCTTACATTTATTTATTTTTCACAAAGAAAATGTGATTAATTTGATGCTCTTGTGCTTCTAGGAAACATTATTAAAGCAATTTCTTATGTTTTTAACTACGTGTGTCTCTGCCTAATACTTTCCTTTTAGAGTTAGACTAAGATCAAACAACCAGCACCAGGGGACCTTGGAGAGTACTCCCATGCTGTGACATCATCAAGTGCTCTGTGCCTTATCTTTCTTCTTCTTCTTCTTAGAATGATTTCTTGTATGTTCAAGCACCAAAAGGCCACGAAGAAAGACAGAGAAGGAACAAAGCATGTCCTCTATCACGACCTCTGTCATTGCTGGTTAGACTAGAGATGACTTTAACTCTCTATGTAAAGTGCACATCGTAAATGAATCTTTGTTTCTGCAATTTAGATAAGATTATTTCAATAGACGTCAGCGTTAGCAATGGATTTTCTCTCTTTCTTCCATTGATATTGTTTGGCCAGTGATATGTGACTACCATTTGACATAAGCTTATCATGTCTGAATTGCGTCTTGTGCTTTCGTACCAGGAGCAAAGCACTATGTTTAGATCATTAGGTGAATTTGAAGGCGGGTTTGTTGATTTTTCTAAATATCAATAAAATGAGTGTAGCAATGTTCTTCGAGTTGGTTAATAAAATCTCTACTGAACGCATGCTATGTGTAAAACTGACTGAAAGACACATTTATGTGTTGATTGCAGATTAACTTCTATTTACCTCTTTTTTTTTTTAAATGTCACAACTTGAAACCAGGGCTTTGCCCATACCATAAGTAGTCTGCCAACAGGTTACTTTTCCTAAACTTCACATAAGCAGTTTTGTAAAGCAAGCATGGCTGTGAGTGTAAATGCAGATGTGCACATGCATTTTGTGAGTGTAGAGGTCAGAGGTCAAACTAAAATGCTTTTCCTTTTTTTTTTTTTTTTTTTTTTTGAGTCTCTTATTGGCCTGGGGCAAAAAGTAGGCTAGGCTGGTAGGTCAGTCAAACTCAAGAATCTGCTTGTCTCTGTCTCTCTAGCACTGGAATTACAAGTGGGTACCAAAATATTTAGTGTTTCATTGTTGTTTTAAATCCAGGTTCTGGGGAACAAATTCAGCTGCTTATGTTTACAAATCTAAACAAACAGATTTTAAAAATCTTTTGTACCTGGCTTTCAATTTTTCTGCTGATGTATGGGAAGAACAAACTACATGCTAGCTCTCCGCCAATAGCCATCTACCTGTAATTCACCGATCACCACATTGAAAGTCCACAGTGAGGACAAGGTAGCCTCCTAAGTGACAAAGCTGACAAACATTGATGAATCTTTAAAGTCCTTGACCTCTGCATAGCAATTGGAAGCCCCTTTGTGTGAGTCCAGACATCACTAACCTCTTTTCTTAATCCTCTGCATTTTCCATAGCGATTTCTGCTCATTTTTCTGTTATTCTTCTCCAAAAAATGAAATGAGGTGCAACAAGCTGAACGTCATTCTCCTAAATGCTAAAATCCCCAAAATCTAACTCTATGTTTGAGGTTACAAAGATGGCTCAGAGGTTAAGAGCACCTACTGCTCTTCCAGAGGACATGGCTTTAATTCCCAGCACCCACATGGTGACTAACAACTTTCTTTAACTCCAGTGCCCTCTTCTGGTCTCTGTGGGCATTGCACATATTGTATCCACATACATGAAGGCAAACACCTACACACACACACACACACACACACACACACACACAATACAAATAAATCTAAAATTAAAAAAAAAAGAATGGTCAATGTCAGAATCTCAGTTTGGACTTTGAATGTTGAAACCCTGAAAATCAAAATATTTCTTATCACATTCCTACTGTGAAGAGCTACACAAGAGGAACGGGAGTCAGTTGAAACTGCACTACAAGTAAAAGTGTTTGGCTCATAAACTTGATAACTGAGTTTGATCCAAAGAACCCACAAAAAGCTGGATGTGATGACTTATGTTTCTAATCCCAGCTCTCCCATGGCAAGATGGGAGGCAGGACAGGAGAACTGCTTGGAGGTTCAGAGGTCACCACCTATCATGGTGTGCGCAGAGCAGAAGAAACAGCATAAAAGATCCCACCTGAACAAAGTCAAAGGAGAAAATCATCTCCAAAAGTTGTCCTCTGATATCTACAGATTCGCCTTGGCAGATGTGCATCCACACACACCCATGAATATCACAGACACACATAGCCACAGGCACACACACACACACACACACACACACACACACACACGTAAAGAATACAATGCTGAGTTTTAGTTTTGGGGTACTTTGGAAAGTCCTACCTTGAAAGTGTCTGAAGGAGGATGTTTCCAAAGTAGAGTTAGAGACTAATTGGACTAGGTGGAATCAGTCCCCTGCTATGTGTGGTGGTTGGTTAGGTAGATCCTCAACATCACAGAGAAAACAAACATAAAAACAAGCTTGTCTCTGAGAGGGAGCTGGGCAGGATATTTTGCGGCTTTCCCCTTTACAGATTTAGATTTGCTTGCCTTTGAACTTCTGAACTTAATATCAATAACCACTATATTCCTATGCCCTGACAACTGAGCCAAAATATTGTCATTCCAGAGTCAGTGTACCTGAACATAAGAAAAAAACATAGAGAGTGAAAGTCCAGAGGACAGATAGAGAGACACACAAGAAGTAGAAAAGAGGAACATTGAGTTTGAATGATATTTAAGATAGTGTAGAGAAGAAGGGCTGTTTCCTTCCAGGATGTCAACTAAGTAGGAAGGTCAGCTGGGTCCTTTCTCTGCCTCTTTCTGCTAGCAGGCTTTCACTCCAGCATCTGGCTCCTGAGTCTTTTATTGATAAACTCAAACATTTGGTATTTTCTTTAAAAAGCCACAGTGATTTTGTTCACAGTTTGATGGCACAGTCTTTTGTGGTAGGGAAACCATGAAAGTAGGAGTGTGAGACAGATGTTCATGCTTCATCTACAGTTAGGAAGCAGAAATCAATGAGTGCTGGTCCTCAACTCAGTATCTTTTTATTCCTCCCAGGAGATCACCCATGGAATGGGGCACTTGTAATTATGGTGACTCTCCTTCAGTACAGACTAGAAACTCCTCACATATGTGTCCAGGGTTTTTACCTGTCAAATTCATGATCAATTTTGATCATCACAGGTATTCCTTGTCAACTTGACACTCAAACATATCATCTTTAAGCTGTAACCTGTAGGGAGTTAGATTAATACAAATTAGATTAGTAAATATCTAGGGGTTTCTGATATAGTCTCTTGATTTGGGGCATGAAGATCAACTTGGCTGTGAGCAATTAGCTTATCAGCTTGTTGAAAAACAAGGATGAAGCCAGGTGAAAAACAGGAAAGACTTAATGGACTGAAAAACAAGGTTGAAGTCAGGAAAACAGGAAAGACTTAATGGACTAAGAAACAAAATATTTGGCCTGGCATTGTTTTCAGCTGCTAAGTGGGCAGAGCCCAAATTAAGCTGAAACAGGTGGAACAAGGAAAGATCCTATTTAAGTACAAGTGGATGGAGCCAAGAGGGCCCCCCCACCATGCTAGAGAGTCCTGATGGAGAAAGTGCTGGTGAATTGATGGTCGGATCTTCCTGAGGCAGAAAGAAGCTGGTGAGCAGAGAAAGCCTCAGCAAGACAGAAAAAGGCCAAGGACTAAACCCTGTGGCTCAGCTTTTGCCTAGAGGGGTTTGACCTGTCCAAACAGTGGCCCTAAATAAAACTGGACAGCTTTAAGGACTGAGGCAGAGCAGCAGAGTTGCTGAAGGAAATAAGTTGGCCCACAGAGGCTGGAGTCTCTCAGAGAGAAGAAAGCCTCAAGCCTTATTTAAGGTGAGACTGCCATAGCCAATTTACCCTGACGAACAGGCATCTGAGACATTCCAGAAAAAAGACTGCTAAGTGCATTAAAGGGTCTACCACAGAGACTGTGTTCCTAATGAGTGAGGACCTACCCCAGAGACTGTATCCTTCTAAAGGTTATAAAAATAATTATAATAGTTATCAATAGGTTTAGTGGTTAGGTCATAGGGTTTGTAGGAATTTGTAGAGTTAGTAGTTAAGTATTTGTATTTGTTATAAGTAAATATAGTTATCAATAAATAAATATATAATAATTTTAAAAGGTTCGGTTACAGTAACCTTCCATCCACTCTTCTCATAAACTCATTGACAGATGTTCAACCTCTACTAAGGCCCAATAGCAGATTATCAAAGTCCTGCTGTCTTTCTCCGATAGTGACCCGTCAAAGGCCTCGAACAGTACACCTATCTGCACTGACACCTCGAGTACTATCTGGTCTGTTGGATCATATGGCCCAAGTGGCTGAGCAGCCTGAACAGGAAGGAGCCTGGATGAGTGGCAGAGGTTTCTGCTGTTCTGTATACATCAAAAATACTGGTTCATTAAGTTGCTTAGTACATGGGCTAGAGTAACACACAAGTGAGGGATCTGCTGCTTTCGAACTTCACATAGGACCACTAGGTATTATTATGTTTCTTTCTTTGTATTAAGAATGATCAGGTGCCACAATTCATCCTCTTCCTTCAAAAGACTATCTCTGCATTTACAAAACCAATATACTGTTAGAAATTTTGCTAAACAAGGAAGGTCCTTGAATCATAATAAGACTTATTTCCCATCTATTAATGCACATAGCTTACAAGTCCAGAGTAGTTACTACTCATGGACAACTTGATCCAATCTGCATAATGTCTTCCATATAGTGGACCAGTATGACATCTTATGGAAGATAAAAGATATCAAGATCTCTGTTACCTATGCCGTGACACAAGATTGGAGAATTAATACCCTTAAAGTAGAGCAGTAAAAGTATACTGCTGACCTTGCTAGCTGAAAGCATTGTTTCTGATGGTCCTTATGGACAAGTACAGAGATAAAAGTATTTGATAGATCAATAGCAGCTTATCAGACACAAGCAAATGTATTAATCTGATCAAGTAAGGACACCACACCTGATATATCAGCTGCAATTGGAATCACTACTTAAGTTTTTGATTCTTGGCTATCATTCTCTGTGAATCATGGGAGAATTAAGGGGGACATGGTATGACCCAATACCCACTGCATCTTTGAAGTCCTTAACAGTGATAATAATTTTATAATCCCTCCCAGGGACATGATATTGTTTTGTTTGTTTGTTTTTCTTTTCTTTCATTATTTTCCCAACAGAGTCAGTCCAGTGGCTACATTTTGACCCTTTGCAAGTACAGATGAGGGCACTAGTGTGAGAGTCTGCCAATTTGTAAGTATATCTATCTCAGTAATTCATTCTGGCAATGGGAAGAGATGTTTAGGGCAGGGGACAAGGTGAAAAATGCTGGGAGGAGTCACAAATACTGAGTGAGACTTGTCCTGGGTTTGAGACCCAACAATTATCAACACTTTTTCATTTTTCAAAAGCAAATTACTTGTCAAAATTAGCATTTCCTACAGCCATGAAACAGCAGAAACTTTAATGAGTCTTCATTTGCCTGAAGAATCCAATGTTACCAATGTTCACAAGAGCAAGAAGGCTTTTGTTCATTAGTGCTCTTCTCAGCCACCAGGAAGGACTGTTTCCACCAAATTTGCAGCCTTTCTGTGCATGCAAATGGATTAGATTTCCATGTGCCCAAAACAAGATAGAAGTGTGGCAAGAAAATGTGAGAAACTGGTGGAGAATTGTCAGACTGTACTCCTGATAACTGAGGACCTGCCAAAGAGACTGTGTTCCTGACAACTGAGGACCTGCCCCAGAGACTGTATCCTTCTAAAAGGTTAGGATCACTTTTTAGATAATAGTTGTTACAGTTATTAATAAGCTTAGTTGTTAGGTAACAGGGGTTATAGTCATTCGTAGGGCTAGTAGTTAGGTAATTGTTTATATTTGTTCTAAGTGCATATTATTATTGATAAATATATATTGGTTAATTAAAAAGAATCATCTTCACTCACTAGGTCCCATCTCTTAAAGGCCCAAGGTTCCACTGAGCACCAATCTTTCAATGCATAATTGGACTCATAAAGTTTCAAAAAGATAGTGTCATGTAGTGATACTATGAAGATGTTTTTCAAGGAAAGCCATGTTGTACAAGAATACAGCCAATGACATAAATTGTTAGGGGTTTTTAGATAATTCCCCATATATATTTTATTTTTGCTGAATGTATAAAATGTGTAAAGACTTTCAGATAATTTAACTCACTTCATTTATTTTTTTAAACATTTGGTTCCACAATGTGTATTAATTGGTATGTAGTATAGTACTCATACCTCAAAAACCATTTATATTTCCTCAACAAATGAATAGATATTTATATTAGTTACTTTAGTTTATAGTCTGTTTTGTCAAAGAAGCAAGCATTGCTTGTTTTCTAGCTCCATTTACTTGGGATACCTTTTTCCAATTTCTTACCCTCAGATGCACCTGTCTCTGGTCATATCTGTTGTATTTCTTGGCGGCAACAAATGGAAAAACAATTTTTTTAATCCAAGCTATAATTCTTTTTTTTTTGATTGGGAAATGGAGACCATTATTAAAAGTTATGTATTGGTCCTTGTGTTTTTGCTGACATTTTATTGTTAGGTGTTTCTTAATCTTTGTTTGCTTAGCTAGTATTTTGAGTGTTTTAGTCTTTTCTGAACATGTTCACCTTTCTTTTCTTCCAAAGGATCCATCCAAGCATATTTTGTAGACCTTTAGTTCATTCTTATTGTGTAAATTTTCTTTTAGCTTTACTGGATAAAATAAAATGGATTGACACAATTGTTTTTCAAAACTTTAGAACAAATTGCTCTAAGCACTCTTGATTTTGAAACTATCTGCTGAGAGACCCGTTGATATTCTAATGGCTTGCCTTTACTTGTGATTTGGTGATCCTCTATTGCAACACTCGATCTATATTTTCCATTCCATACATTTCATGTCTAACTATAAAATGACGAGACAGAGGCTTTTCTCTGGTCTTGTCTGTTTGGTGCTTTAAATGCTCCTGTCTCTAGATGAGCATCTCTGTCCCTAAATTTGGATTTTTTCTGCTACAAATTCACTGAAAATGTTTTCTGTGACTTTAACATGGAGGTCTTCATTTCTGTGTACATGATGTGCAGACTTGTTCTTTCCACAGTGTACCATGGGTCTTGTATTCTATTCATCCTTTCTTATCAGTTTATCTCTGCTGCAGTTGGGACGTCCCAGCTCATCTACCCTGTGATCCAGCACGGATAATCTGTCTTCTCCGTGTCCATCTATATGTGGTGAGACTGCCCAGGACCTTTTATCTGAATTAAATTTTCCATTTCCAGCATTCTCAGTGTGATTTTCCCCGGTACTTCTATTTCTTTGTTGAATTCTACTTCCATACCCTATATTGCCATCCTTATTTTGTTCATATTCTTTCTTGCATTTTCTTGGTTTTCTTTTTGGAATTTCCATTCATTTGTTTGGACATACTTATTGTTTTTTTAAATATTTATTTATTCAGGTTATATCTCCATCACAGTGTCCTGTTTCCACCTCTCCCACCCTTTATCCCCTATCCCTTCTATCACACTCTTCTGGAGTTGAATGTCACTACATAACAGTCCCCCACCCCAGTTCAGCAGTCATATGAGGGCCAAGAGCCTCCTCATATACTGGGGGCATACAAGGCAGAACAACTAGGGCAAAGTGTCTTATTGGCAGGGAAAATTCTATGTTCCCATTCCCTATGGTGCATTGGTTGTAATATAATTATCCTGTACTATATGGCTAAAATCCAATTATAAGTGAATAGATGCCATGTGCATCCTTCTGAGTCTGGGCTAGCTCACTCGGGATGAGCTTCTCTAGTTCCATCCATTTGGCTGCAAATTGCATGATTTCGTTGTTTCTGATGGCTGAGTAGTATTCCATTGTATAGATGTACCACAGTTTTTTTTTTTAATCCATTCTTTGGTTGAGAGACATCTGGGTTGTTTCCAGTTTCTAGCTATTATAAATAAAGCTGCTATGAACATAGATGAGGTGAACTTCCTTGTGGTTTGGTGAGGAATTATTTGGATATATACCCAGAAGTGGTATGGCTGGGTCCTGAGGCAGACCTAGTCCAAGTTTTCTAAGATATCGCCAGACTGACCTCCATAGTGGTTGCACAAGCCTGCACTCATACTTTGTCCAAGAGGGCATTACTATGGAATTCACAGTTTTTGGGTGAGTCATGCTACCTATTTTGTTTCTTGTGTTTTTCCATCAGAACTTGTGTGTCTGAATGTAAGTCATTGTTTGCACTTTTATTCTTATTATGGAAGTGGCTGCAATGTTTAAGAGGCCTACGTTGGGGGAGTAGGGAGGGGATTGCAATTGAAATGTAACTTGAAGAAATAAAAAATAAAGAGGCCTACGTTACAGTGGGGCTGTGGTGTTATTACTTTTTTCTGTTAGCCTGGGGTCTGGTTCACTAGTTAGACCCTCACTCCAGGTGCTCAGGAAACCAGGCTCAATCCCCAGTGATCTCCTGGGAGTGGAATACTATAAAAATAATAAACACAAGCGCTATTATTCTGAAGAGATGACTTAGTGGTTAAATGTATGCACTACTCTTGCCAAGGACTCAAGTTCAATTCCCAGCACCTTCAACTAATAACTCAATCATGGAAGCCTATGACTCTAACTCCAGAGGATCTGATGCACTCTCTGGACTCCCCAGGAACCTTCACTTACATACACACGCACACACACACACAGACATGTATATATTTTTTTCTTTTGAGGCTATCTATTTTATTTTCACTAACTGATTTCATATACAAAGCTTTTGTTTTAAGATAATATTCAGGGATATATATTAAGAATAAATACAAGACACATGATTCAAATGGAGTTTTCCATAATGACTACTGTACAGTCTTATAAAAAAAAACATGAAATTAAGGAAAACACAGTTTAAAGTCATTAATAAAACAATTTGAATGTATATAAAGGCAAGATATTCTTTATACATATCATTTTTAAAATTTAAAATAATAAAAAGGAATCATTATCATAGGTAAGACCACTGTTAAAATACAGTAATCATCAAATAAAATGACTACCCATCAATTTCAATGTTACTAAGTAAAAATACACTGGTAATCCTTTTTACACCAAGATATTTATTTCTGTAGTTTTTATTTCAGAAGATTAAAAAGCCCCCAAACTAAATGTTTGGGGTACTCTAAGACATACTGCTAGGCTGCCAGGCACAATGCAGGACAAGTCCTGCTGCCATGTCAGAAAGGATGTGTTCCTACAGGGGCTGTCCATTCTTTCTGTCCACAGCTGAACAAGGAGACAAGATTGGGACTATTACTAACCTAACCATGAGACAAATTCCTGGAAGCCCCATAGGGATAAGTATCTGCAGTTGCACATAATAAGCATTGCAGAAAGAGAAGAACATGTATTTCCCTGGAGTTGTTTACTTTGGTATCACTGTAGAATAAATCATCTCTTTCTGAAAGGATACAATGAGGATTAAATCTTAATTCATCCATTCTTCCACTTAGCCAATGATTGCGAATGTTTCTGGGTTGGGGTAAAGATCGCTTAAAGTATAGGCACAAACACCAAGTTTGTCTTTGACAGTCTCCAGTTAGGTTATACGGTTTCTTCTATTTGTTCTGTTATGTAAAGTCTATATATGTTGGGTTATTTATTCTGCTTTTTCTTCTCAAATAACACAAAGGCATTTTAAAATTTAAGTTATTGTTATAAAGTGGTAAATATTTCATTCATGTTTCATGTGTTACATTTGTTAAAGGCAAATTGCATACATATTATTGTTAAAATTGTGTCCCTTCTTTTAATGTTTATTAATTATTACAATTTGCATCCCCTCCCTCCACCCCTCCCGACTCCAACCCCCACCGTCTCTCCCTTCTCCCAAAACTCATAGTTCTTTTTTTGAATAACTAGGCCACAATTATGAAAACTGTAAGGTATAACATATATTCTCAATATCCAGTCCATACATATTTGGCAACTGATATTAATATTCTATTATCCATCTATCTCTATGAGTTTAAAGTTCTATACCTAACTTAGTTTGCATGCTAACTTGCATTACCAACTATAAAACATCTTCTTAGACCTAGAACATCCTTTTAATTCCTGAACAAAATTTAACTGTGAGACAATAACTTCCTAGTCTTCAACCACATCAGAGGCCTGAGAAGGATAAATATACCTGATTATACAGGAAGTGCAGAACCAGCAGCTTCCAAAACTAAGAAATGACAGACAACTGGCTGCTTGGACAGTCCCCTATTTCTCTCCATACATCAAGGACATCTGGACAACTGAAACCTCTGAAGAAAAAGGACCAGACAACAAAGAAGATAAGGAGCCCAGATGATCCAGCCTCGCAGATTTCCTCAATAGCTGTTTCCTGAAAAATCTACAACCAGAAAACTCAAAATGGCTAACTAAGATGATTCAGCCCCACAGACTGTTCCAGCCAGGACTTCAGTAAAGCACTGAAGTTCAGCCTCTGGCCTCTGACTACAAACATCTTAGGACATTTGAAGAAATAAAAAATAAATAAATTTAAAAATTAATAAATAAATAAATAGCTGACCACAAAATGACTGAATATCAAATGTTACTATTAATTTGCTTAAACATTTTTCCATTCTTATTTGGGCCCCAAACAGGTTTTCTACATCCCAAATCAGCAGGAAGTAGTTTTAAGGGAGTGGAATCCCATTCCCAGAAGGTGCAGTGGGTGATTCCCCCCCCTAGTTTGGTCATTTGATGGGTTATAGATACTTGTTATTGTTTAGGGGGATTGGTTGCAAGTTGTTAAATGGTTTTGTTAAATAAGTTTTGGAGGTTAGATCCAGGGATTTCTCTCTTTTTCTTTTCTCCATCCTTCCTTCTTTCCTATATGTAGGGAGAAAAGACTTTAAAAAATAGGATATATCTCTTAGCAAGTTGGTTTCTAATTAACTTAGAAAATAACTGTGATAGACTACCCCTAGTACCTAACAAAATGACATGCTTGAATAACTATTAGCTTGCGTTTCTTAATAATCCTAAACAGTTTATGACAGTTGCTAGCAAAAGGCCAAAACTTCACATTTCATTCTTAAGCATTACCTAGGTACAGTACCTTAAAAAGAGTTAACCTTAATTTTGTATCAATATACAAAGATCCATACCAATGTATCCAAAGATAGGCAATCTTCAAAAACCTCAAGAGATCTGTAGAACATGGCATTCAAAGATGTTCTCTTAACTCAAGATTTTTTTTATATCAAGACATGTCAGCTCCTGAAAGTACCCCCTATTCTACTCCAAATAAAAGATGACCATCAAAGAATCTCCAATTGGAGATGGTTGAATTAGTGGCAAGCCTGTCACTTGGCAAGAAAAATCCCTTGCTTCAACTCTAGACAGACTGCTGTCCAAAAAAAGGACAAAACTTGGAAGCTTTGTAAGTTGACAGCCTAGCTCTGCCAAGATAGGGTAGGCAAGTCCCCCATAATTCCTGCTTTACAATTAATGTCTGTCAGAGAATGGGGCCAAGTGGCTGAAGATCAATGCTGTAATGTATGGAGAGAAATTGGAAACTGTCCAGGCAGCCAGTTGTATGTCATTTCTTAGTTTTGGAAGCGGCTGGCCCTGCACTTCCTGTATAATCAGATATATTTATCCCTCTCAGGTCTCTGATATGGTTGAAGACAAGATAGCTATAGTCCCATAGTTAAATTTTGAGTTGTTTAGGAATTAAGAGGGTGTTCTAGATCTAAGAAGATGCTTTTAAAATTGTGATGCAACTTAGGATGGAAGCTGAATTGGATATAATTTTTTAAACTCATGGAGATGGTTGCATAGTAGAATGTTAAAGTCAGTTGCCAAATGCATTTGGACTAGAAATTGGGAATGTATGCTAAGCCTTATAATTTTCATAATTGTGGTCTAATTATTTTTGTTGTTTTGTATTGTACTTGTTGTTATAAGAGAAAGAGCCATTTGTTGGACTGAAAGAGGGAGCTATTGGGGGAAAAGATATACCTTAAACTTAAAAAAAAAGGAAATAGATGGGAGGGTATGAGGGGGAAGAGCGTGGAAGGTTGGGACCAGAGGGGGAAGTAGGGAGGGGATTATGATTGAGATGTAACTTGAAGAAATAAAATAATAATAATAATAAACAAAAAAGAAAAAATAGGATATAGACATAATATAGGAAAATTGTATTCCCTTTTTAAGTATATATTAATTGGCTAACAAGTGCTACATAGAAAATCAAAATGTTAAGATAAAAGCAATCACTGGCATATTAGATTTCCTTCACTGTCATTTACCTGACTTTCCCCCAAACTTCTCCTTATTCCCAGAATTATAAATTAAGCTCATAAAAGTAGCCAAAAACTTGCTTGTCTGGTGTAAAGGGAGAATGATGATGAAAGGGAGGTGTAGTGTCACTGCCAGTCATTTATTCTGTAAGTAATAAAGTAGGATAACTGCATCTAAAACAATCAGTGAAATACTAAGTAGTAAGGAAGAATAAAAAATGAATGAGCCTTATTCATAACCATCACAGACTTGACTTAAATGTAACAAGTCAATGAATTATTAATTGGTATAATTATGTTAATTGTGTCCACATTTGACAGAATGTAACATGAATCATGGAGATTTTTAGAAAAACAAAAGTTTAGCAGTGTTCTGTAGATCATCTGTTATATCTGAGCTCAATAACTTCCTTATAAAAGAGATTATTCCAAGGCAATGTTTTAAATGCCCTTTTAAAGATCAGGCATGTAATCTAAATAAAACTGCATGATAATTTTAGTTAAAAAGTCAACACTGCGAGCAAAAGTTTTTCTCTTAGTTCATGCCTTTCTTATGACAGATCTCATAACCCATGTCACTGAAGTACCTTTTAAAAATATGCGTATGAGTGGGAAATGGAGTTCTATAACCAGTGGTGAGAGCATCAGTTTATTTAGCCAGTTTCTTTTGTTGTTGTTGTTGTTCCACATAACTTTTTTTAAATTAAAATTTTGTGTCATACAATGTATGCTGGTCATGTTTTCCTCCTCCTGCAACTCCTCCCAGATCCTCCTCACCTCCCTACCACCCAACTTTGTCCTCTCTCTCAAAGCAAAGGACTCCACAATAACAATAACAACAACAACAAAAAGACCAACAAGGTCAAAAAAAAAGAAGCAAAATATGTACAAAAGTACCACTGAGTTCATTCATTTTGTTTTGGACAACTACTCCTTGGCATGGAGCCTGCCCAGGAGTTTTGTTTGTATACTCAGTAACACTTCACGGGGAAAAAAAACTGATTTTCCTTTGCCAGTGAGTATCAATGACATATAACTTCTTGGTTAGGGGGTAGGAGCCCATATCCACTTTTCCCATTTCTGTGCTGGGACTTCATCTGGCTTATACCTGTGCAGGTCTTGTGCATGCCGCCACAGTCTCTGTGAGCTCATATGTGCATCAGTCTAGTTTTATCTGGAAGTACTGTTTCCTTGGAGTCATCCATCATAATCTATTTAGCCAGGTTCTTCATGTTACTAATTTTCATGGTGTCCTGTACATAAGACTGTATGTAATGTGTGGTACACACATAGATATATGATGTGTGTGCATATATTTAATATATTTAGTATTTATATAGTAATTTTCATAATGTCTTGTACTTCAAGTTGCATGCAGAATGTGTGAATCTATGCATATACACATGCATATATATGAATATATATATATATACATATATATGTGTGTATGAGTAGATTATTATGTTAACCAATTCCTCCCTCTCCACAAAATTTGGAAAGAAAGAGGTTTCTGTAAATTTGTCACACTATTTGACTTTTATTCCTGAGTAATAAAGCAACATAATTTGGTTTTCATGTAGTTTTAAAGAGTTTTTATGTTGATTTGGAGGAGGGGCATATGCATACCAGGCAATGCTTTCCATGGCTCGTGTGTAGATATCAGAAGACAACTTATGGGGATTGGTTCTCTCTTCCAACCACATGGGTACTGGGAGCGAACTCAAGCTATAATCCTCTGCCAGCTGAGCTCTCACCATCAACTTCATAGCTTTTGTTGGGTTGAATGTGTATTGTGGTTTGAGCAGCTACTGGAAACACAGGCAGGGTAGTTGATTTGAGGCTGATTCGCTGTGAAGGCAGTTCCTAAGAGGATGAATCTGTTTTTATTCTGCTTCAAAGTATGAGTCCTAATCTGTTCTCTCCTCTGCTGGTGTACCCCACATACAAAGAACATATTGGCCCAACTTTGGGCTGTTCCTATATCGAAAGGTCACTAGAAGTGACTTCAGGAAAAATAGATATGAGGAAGCAAAGCTCAAGAGTCAGTAGATGTCTTTATCTTCCACATAATCACTTCAAGAATCATTTTCACAATGGAAACTTGACCATTCAATGAATAAAAAAATTGTTTCATGAGACAATATTGTTCTTAAATTTGAATTTTTTAGTTTCCAGCTGTATTAATTACTTTTCTGTTTCTGTGAGAAAATATCATAACCAGAAACTACTTACAGAAAAAGCATTTATTTTGGTTTATGATTCCAGAGGGTTAGAGCCCATAATGGCAGGGAAAACACGTTAGAAGGTGTGGGAGCAGAAAGCTGAGAAGTCATATCTCAACCCCAGATAGAAAGCAGACAGAAGAAATTGGTAGTGGTAAAACTCTATCAGCTCCCAAATGCTCCCTCAGTGACCTACTTCCTCCAGAAAAGCTGCGCCTCCTAAAAGTCCAAAACCTTCCCAAACATCACCACTGCCTGTGGACTGAGTGTTCAAACATATGTGCTTATAGGGAAATTTATTTCAAACCACTATGCCAGCTAAGTAAGTAAAGAGCTAAGATAATTAATGACAAAGGAGAGAGAGAGAGAGAGAGAGAGAGAGAGAGGAAATTAGTCTTCCCCAGAGATAAGCTCCCTAAAAGGTTATCCAATATCAAGTAGTCAGCTAATTTCAAGTATAAAGAGAAAACAGTCTTTTCTTTCCTTCTTTTTTTTAATCTTTATTTATTACTTCAGGTTACATCTCCATCAGTGTCCTCTTTCCACCCCTTCCAGTCCTGCCCTCCCACCCTCTACACCCTATCGCTTCCATCCCACTTGCTAGAGTGAAATGTCCCTACATAACAGTCCCCAGCCCCAGTTCAGCAGTCATATCAGGGCCAAGAACCTTCTCATACAGTGGGGACCTACAAGGCAGTACCACTAGGGCAAAGTGTCTCATTGACAAGAAACAAAGTCTATGTCCCTGTTCCCTTTGGTGCATTGGTTGTAGTATAGTTATCCTGTACTATATGGCTAAAATCCAATTATAAGCAAATAGATGCCATGTGTATCCTTCTGAGTCTGGGTTAGCTCATTCAGGATGAGCTTCTCTAGTTCCACCCATTTGGCTGCAAATGGCAGAATTTCGTTGTTTCTGATGGCTGAGTAGTATTCCTTTGGGTAGGGGTACCACAGTTTTGTTTTGTTTGTTTTTTTTTTTGTTTTGTTTTTATCCATTCCTCAGTTGAAGGACATCAGGTTAAGGATTAACAGCTGCCCAATCAATTAACAATAATATAAATACTGTTAAACAATTTAATTAATTTTTTCTACAGTTTTTATTTCCTTAGGGGTTATAGGGCTGTTTAATATGTTAACCTGATCTTGATTTAACTTTGGTAGGCAGAATCTATCAAGAAAATTGTCGGGGCTGGACAGATGGCTCAGCAGTTCAGAGGACTGGCTAGTACTCTTCCACAGGTCCTGAGATCAGTTCCCAGCAACCACATGGTGGCTCACAACCATCCACAATGTGATATGATGCCCTCTTCTGCCTGCAGGTGTACATACAGATAGAGCAATTTATATACATAAAGTAAATAAATAAATCTTAAAAAGAAAGAAAGAAAGAAAGAAAGAAAGAAAGAAAGAAAGAAAGAAAGAAAGAAAGAAAGAAAGAAAGAAAATTGTCCACCTTGCTTAGGTTTTCAAATTTGGTGGAGTACAGATATTTGAAGTAGGGCCTAAAGATTCTCTGGATTTCCTACTGTCTGTTGTTATTTCTCCCATTTCCTTTCTGATTTTGTTGATTTGGGTTTTTTCCCTCTGCCTTTTAGTTAATTCGGCTAAGGGTTTGTCTATTTTGTTGATTTTCTCAAAGAACCAATTCTTGGTTTCATTGATTCTTTGTATTGTTCTTTTTGTTTCTAAGTTGTTGATTTCAGACCTATGTTTGATGATTTCCCACCTTCTGCTCCTCTTGGAAGTGTTTGCTTCTTTTTTTTCCAGTTCTTCCAGTTCTGCTGTTAATTTGCTAATATGAGCTGTCAAAATTTTCTTTTTGAAGGCACGTAGTGCTATGAACTTTCCTCGTAGCACTGTTTTCATTGTGTCCCATAGGTTTGGGTATGTTGTGCCTTCATTTAAAAATGTTGGATTTTAAGAAGTCTTTGATTTCCTTCTTTAATTCTTCCCTGACCCAGTAGTCATCCAGTAGAAAGGTGTTCAGTTTCTATGAGTGTGTAGGCTTTCTGTTACTTCTGTTATTGTTGAAGTCTAGCTTTATTCCATGGTGGTCTGATAAGATACAAGGGGTTATTTCGTGCCTCCCTGCCAGCTGCTCAGCTGGAGATAAATCTTGGTGAACCTGCCGTTCTCCTGTATGGAATGTCTGTGTGGAAGCTGGGTACTCTGGAGGCTGATGAGTATCCCTGTCTGAGGTTTGGAGTTATTCCTTGAGTATTTATGTGGTTTTTGTCTGCACCTGCCTCTGTTTTGCACCAGGCTGTGAGCTGGCCTCTGCTCTGGGTCCCCGGCCTGTGCCCCGTGCCACTGGTCAACTCTTTGGGCCCTAAGCCTGTCCACTAGCTGGGTTTTTGAGTGTCTCTTGGCCACTTCCCGGGCAAGCTCCTCCACCTGGGTTCTGCGCCACACCACTCAGCGCTGCATGGCCTGGGTTCCACACCGTGCTGTGCCCTGCTGCCTGTGTTCCCAGCCTCTCTGTTCCTCAGGCCTAGGTCTGTGCTGTCTGGGACCCGTGCTACCGCTGCTCCCAGCTGCCTAGGTTCCCCGCTGGGTTCTGCACTCTGCTGCTGCCTGGGGTCTGTCTGTTTACCTGAGTGTCTGAGGGTCCCAGGAGGGATCCCCCACTAGTCCCTGGGTTTGCTTGGTGTGACCCTGCGGGTTCACGCTTCTCAGGATGTTTCTGCGATGTTGTAGCTATTTTCCTCAGAGCTCAAAATGTGTCCCTGCAGACTGCCACCATCTTGGATCCTCCGAAGACAGTCTTTTCAATGTGAACCTAACTAACCTCTAGGTGAAACAATGTAACTTACTGAGTTTCTGCCACATTCCAAACACTGCTGCTCTGCCTGTTCTCAAACAACTTACACTCTGGTTGCACAAATGAGAATGGTAACACTTCACAGGGTAGTAATGACAGTCTGTCTGATTACTTAGACTCGTAAATGAAGCAGTGTTCCTCATGGTGGATCAGGAAACGAAAGAAGATGCCTATCATAGATGCTCTAATATTTGATACAATTTATCCCAGGTTGTCAATGTTTCCACATCATTTTAGCCTTTAAATAAAGCTCCCCAAACCTCAAGAAACTGAAAAGCTTCTGTAAGGCAAAAGACACTGTCATTCGAACAAATCAACAACCTACAGATTGGGAAAAGATCTTTACCAACCTCACATCTGACAGAGGGCTAATATCCAAAATTTACAAACAACTCAAGAAATTAAACACCAAGAAACCAAATAATCCAATCAAAAAATGGGAAACAGAGATAAATCGAGAATTCACGAAAGAAGAATCTCTAATGGCTGAGAGACACTTGAAGAAATGCTCAGCATCATTAATCATCAAAGAAATGCAACTCAAGACTCTGAGATTCTATCTCATACCTGTCAGAATGGCTAAGAACAAAAAATCAAATGACAGCACATGCTGGCGAGGTTGTGGAGAAAGGGGAACAATCCTCCGTTCATTGCTGGTTGGAGTTCAAACTTCTACAACCAGTATGGAAATCAATCTGGCAATATCTTAGAAAACTTGGAATAGCTCTACCTCAAGACCCAGCCATACCACTTCTAGGTATACATCCAAGTGATTCCTCACCAAACCACAAGGACGTTTCCTAATCTATGTTCATAGCAGCCTTATTTGTAATAGCTAGAAACCGGAAACAACACAGATGTTCCTCAACCAAGGAATGGATAAAAAAAACCTGTGGTACATCTGCATAATGGAATACTACTCAGCCATCAGAAACAACAAAATCATGCAATTTGCAGCCAAATGGATGGAACTAGAAAAGTTTATCTTTAGTGAGCTAACCCAGACTCAGAAAGATGCACATGGCATCCATTCACTTATAATCAGATTTTAGCCATATAGTACAGGATAACTATACTATAACCAATGCACCAAAAGGAACAGGGCATTGTTACCTGTTAATGAGACATTTTGCCCTAGTGATGCTGCCATGTAGGCTCCCAGTATATGAGGAGGCTTTTAGCCCTCATATGACTGCTGAACTGGGGTGGGGGACTGATATGTAGGGACACTTCACTCCAGAGGAGTAGAACAGAAGGGAAAGTGGGTAGAGGGTAGAAGGGTGGGACTGAGAGGGGTGGAAAGAGGGCACTGTGTTATAGATGTAACTTGAAGTAATAAATAAACATTAAAAAAATAAAAATTAAAAAACAAATAAAGGTCCCCAAAAGAGGACTGGAAAGGGAGGATGTGGGATTGAGGAGAAAACAGCAAGTATCATGATGCATACGTATGAAAAAGGCTCAACAAAACTATCATTTTATGTTAGTTTTAGAAATTAATGTCAAAAATTATCCAAAATCATGCAATTTGCAGCCAAATGGATGGAACTAGAGAAGCTCATCCTGAGTGAGCTAACCCAGACTCAGAAGGATGCACATGGCATCTATTCACTTATAACTGGATTTTAACCATATAGTACAGGAAAACGATACTACAGCCAATGCACCAAAGGGAACATGGACATAGACTTTGTTACCTGTCAATGAGACACTTTGCCCTAGTGGTGCTGCCTTGTAGGCCCCCAGTGTATGAGGAGGCTCTTGACCCTCATATGACTGCTGAACTGGGGCGGGAGACTGTAATGTAGGGAGGGACACTCCACTCTGGAGGAGTGGGATGGAAGGGATAGGGGGTAGAGGGTGGGAGGGCAGGACTGGGAGGGGTTGAAAGAGGGCACTGTGATGGAGATGTAACCTGAAGTAATAAATAAACATTAAAAAAAAAGAAAAGGAAAAAAGTGTCCTCTCAGGAATTCCACATTATTGAGAAATGTTCAGCTATCAGATTCCATGATAAGGTATCACATTCTAATTAACATCTTTTTCCAAGGGCTATTTAATAAATCTATCCTGCCACACTTACATAGCATTAGAGTGACAGAAATTTATTCATAAAATAGAGGAAAATTAAGAAAAAATTTTTTCTTCCACTTGCTTATTAGCATTTAAGATTGTACTTTGGCCAGCTCACACTGAAATATCATCAAATAGTACAAATGTTGCCATATTGCAAAAATAAATAAAAGCCTACATAGTGAAAATAAAGCCGCATTAGGATTTCTGTTTCCGTTTCATGGTAACTTTAGCACCATTGCTTATTTGATTCTCTGCAAACTAGGTAGGGTTTCCAGCTGCCAATCAACTTCAGGATATGTACATATCCAAGGTTGAGACTAATGTTATGTTTTTCCCATGTGTACTTATCCTCTTAAAACCAAGTGGTATAGACATTATGATACTAAGATTAAAATGAGGCATTAAGTGCATGTGTCACTGGTATTAATTAATATAAACTTTTCTCTTGATCTTTAAATGGTGAATTTTGAGCAAAAAAAAAACCTGTTATTCACATCTTTGATTTGGTTTTAAGGCTGTTAATCTGCTAGCAGTAATTAATAAATTCATTTAACGATAATTTGAATAAAAAAACTATTATTAGCATGCATTAGATTTAATGATAGGTTCTTGGTAAAATGTTTTATTATAGTGAATAGTTCACATGTGTTACAATAAAACTCACAAATGCTAAAGAATAATAATCATATCATCTATAGATACATCAATCTCTCTTTCCACCCCTCCTCCTACTTCCTTTTCCCTCTCTTTAAAGACTGGTTTATAGTAGGAACAGAGGTAAGCCAAGAATGATGCACCCTAGCTAGTTTTCTGGATTTTTCCAACTAAATGGCTCTGATATAGATTAGCAAAAGGGTATGGATATGGTCAAATCATGTATAATCAATTCATCTCATTTTTTCTTCCTTGATGCAGTTTATCATTCATCTTATGAAACAAAGTAGACACATGACTCTAAGCTGTTTAAAAGCCGAGAAGGAAACTGCACAATAATTTACCTTTATTTAGTGTATGAGCTATAACATTGTATTGGAAATATGTTTATATACTGATGAGATCTCAGGCATATTCCTATGATTTGATCATAACAAACAAGTCAATTTTTGAAAAGAAGAAAAATGTTTAAGTGTTTTTAGTGGGACAGAGGCAAATCCTTTCCCTTAATGTTGTTGATGAGGTGTGGCTCTCTCACTTCACTAGAGGGGGAAGGGAATCTGAGGAGGTTGACAGTTGGCTGATGTGGATGTCTAGCCAGTAAATCATTGCATTCATACTAGGACCTCCTATGTGCTCCCATTAAACCCATTCAGCATGAGGTGATATGTGTGCACTAGCCTGTCACTGCCTAATGCTCTTTCCCCTCTGCAGAAGTCTCAAAACTCTTACCTTCCTAAAGGATTTTCCTCTAACACTGTTGTTGAATATGGGTAGACCTCAAAAACCACAATGTTGAGTAAAAAGAAACAGTGAGAAGACATTAACAATCTGATATAATAGTATGTACACATATATGTATACAATTCAACATTTTAAAACACACATCAAGCTCATTAATAATTGTTGCTTCCAGGGAAGATTCAAAAGTGACAGGACTGAAGTTGGTTGCCAAAGGGGACTTTAACTTCATCTACTTGTTTGTTTAATTTTTTTAAGTTTGTTTTCAAACTAGTGATCTTCCTGCTTCGGTTTCCTAGCCCGGAATGTGCCACCAAGCCTGTCTTATTTAATTTTAATGTGTGAGATCTCTATTGATTAGGGAAAGAAAGGTATTAAAGCAGTAACTACACTATGGGAAGTGTGTGTATACAGTAACCTGCACTGTTTGAAATATAATGAATGACAAGGTTCAAACAACATTAAACAAGTCTAGGTTTCAATGTCCCCCTTCTATGTGATCTAGCACACAATCCTTCACCTTCACATGCTCAGCTTACTTATCTGTCTGATGATGTTAATGACTAGAACCTAGTCTGTTGCTTATTTTGAAAAGCTAATTAGCTAACACATGAAAAGTACCTAGAGTAAGCAGTGAGTACAAGCCTCTCGCCCCAATGCTGGATGAAGAGAGTTATCAAGAGTTCGAGGCCAGCTGGAGCTATGGAGCAAGACCCTGCCTCAATAAAACAGAAAAGAAAAAGGGGGAGGGAGGTCAAGAGTAATGGTAGGAAGGAAGGAAGGAATGAGGAAGGAAGGAAAAAGGAAGGGGTGTTTAGACAAATATTAGTATTAAATTTACAGTGAGCAATGTCTGTAATATCTCTTAATATAAAAAGATTTGTTCACTGTAAACAAAAAAGGAAAAAAAGAGCATTCAGCTGGAATGTTCTCTAGCGCAGTTGTATGACTATTGTTAACAGTTAAGTGAATGTTTTGTAGTAGACAGTCAGGGATTTTGAGTGCCCTGATCACGTGCACATTATGTGTACGTGGCCATTAGTACATACAGTAACTATGTCCGTTAAAAATGAAGACATTTTAAAATAAGAAAAGTTTAGTGGCAATATGAAAATGAGTATGTTGAGTTAATTAAGGAAGGTCTATGGTTGAAGCTTCTGTAAAATATTTCCCATTCCTTTTTGGGTGTCAAAAATCATCTCATTAGGACTCCAAACTTGACTTCACATTCTCCAGGGCGCTCAGTGACTCAGCTGTCTGATCCTTCCTTCCTCTATTTTTAACTACATCTTCTTCTTTCATTCTCCATCTACACAAACTGAATAGTTTGAAGCACCAGTCCAGAGAGTGTGCCTTTCTTCCCGCTGCGACCAGAAAGGCAGCGGGGATCATGTGACACGCGTTACTCTCTGCCGACTTGCTAATATCAGCTGTGAATTTTTCATGACGGCTTCGATAACCTGTAGCCTGGAGTTGAAGCTCTGGGGGTTTTCACCACAAAGAGGTAGATCAGCTGAGCTCTCACTTCCCATCTGGCACTGGGTGACAGGGACAGTAAGGGGGGCTGCAGGAAACCTGGGGATGTGGGGCAGCCATTGTTGAGCATCAAAGGCTAAACATGTGCTGTTGTGTGCACGTATCTTTGAGACACTTGTTTATCACTGGCTTCAGAATACACCGAGCCAGAGTGGTTAACTTTATAGTCACCAGAACAGCTGCCGCGCGTGTAAGTAATACCCCTGCACACAGTGGCATCCTGATCTGCCAACCCAGGCTCAGGACCTCTCTGAGTGCCTGCTTTGTGCTGTCTGGCACGCTCCTTTACCCACGCAGCAGACATCCACGTGCAGGCACACACACACAGACACACAACCCTAGACATGCCCCTCCAAACTCCCTCTCATTCATAATAGAATTGAGCTAGATATTATGTGTTAAAGTTTAAAAGAGAATAATTTGGAAAGTGGGAGTCTCAAATATCCTATATGAAAAGCGGGGGGTGGGGGGTAAAGCCAATTTAAAAGAGAAAGAAAATTTGAGCATGTAGTTTTCATGAGTCCTACAGGTCTGTCATTATTATATATTTGAGGGAAGCTGGGTGTATACTGGATTTTATTTTTAATAAATGTACCAATTAAAAAGTGCTGTATTATATATCCCCCAAACTGTACTTTCCAGGAAACGCTTACATCTTACTAACATACCAGGAATGCATTCTCTTAAGCCCAGTCTGCTCCAGTAGCACAGGCTTTGCTCCTGCTCTAAGAAGGTGAGTAAATCTGTTGTTTGCAGCTGGAAACAGTAGTTTTGCAGAACCACAACACACCAGACCCAAATGAGAAACAAGGAATAAGGAAAATAACGGCATTGCAACTATAAATCTCTCAGATTTTTTAAATCAGTGGAGAGAACAACAGAAAATTTTAAAACAAATCCTCGATTTGTTTATTTTTAATATAAGACTGTTATTTCCAGTCTATCACTCCAAAATTTCTCTGATTTTGAGATCCATGTCATCTTCGATGTTTGGAGGGCAGCAATTTCCAAAGGTCCTTCATATTTACCAATATTCTAATATTTTAAATGCTTCAGCAAAAGTTTGACACTCAATGTAAAAGGTTATGAAAATAATATGAAGAAGTATATATTTACAACCAAGTGTTTGTAAACAGATGTACATGTATATACATTTCCTATGGCCAACAGTTAAATAAGTTAATTTAACTGACATTTTTAACTCGTCCATTTTGATGATGATTTCCAACCGCAGAGGGGACATCAATGTAGTGTGCACTGACCAACATGCTCACAACATAAAAGAGTGGATGACTCAATCATTTTAAGTTTTCTTTCTTTTTTTATTTTTTTGTGGAATATTTTTTTCTTTTTGTTTTGTTTGTTTTTTAAACATTTATTTATTTCTTCAAGTTATATCTCAACCAAAGCCCCCTTTCTCCTCCTCTCATAGTCCCACCCTCCTATCCTTGTCCCCCTCCCTCCTATCCTCTTTTTTTTAAATTTAAGGTGTGTCATTTCCCCCAACATCTTCCCCTTTTAGTCCAATAAAAGGCTCTTTTTCTTATAACAGTAAATACTACACAAAACAATAAGAACAATAAGGCAACAATTATGAAAATTATAAGATATAACATACATTCCTAATGTCCAGTTCACATGTATTTAGCCACTAATAATAATATTCTATTCTGTATGTATTTTGATGAGTTTGAAGTTCTACACCTAACTCAGTTTCCATCCTAATTTGTATTACTAACTAAAAAAAAATATCTTGACCCACAACATCCTTTTAATTCCTAAACAACTTTAACCTGAACTGTGAGACTATAACTCTCCAATCTTCAACCACATCAGTGACCTGAGATGGATAAATATATCTGATTATACAGGAAGTGCAGGACCAACAGGTTCCAAAACTAAGCAATGACAGACAACTGGCTGCCTGAACAGTCCCCAATTTCTCTCTATAACATTAGAGCATCTATCTTCAGCCTTTTGGCCCTGTTTCTCTGACAGACATTAATGGTAAAGCAGGAATTATGAAGGACTTGCCCATCCTGTCTTGGCATAGCTAGGCTGTTGACTTACCTGCTTCATTTCAAGTTTCCTAACTTTACATTTTTTACTATAAAATAATAAGAGTAGTAATAATAATAGTAATAATAATAGATCTTTAAACTCATGAAGATGGTTGCATAGCAGAATGCAGAATGTTAAAGTCTATTGCCAAATATGTATGGACTGGACATTGGAAATGTATGCTAAGCCTTATAATTCTCATAATTGTGGCCTAATTATTTTTGATGTTTTGTATTGTATTTGTTGTTATAAGAGAAAGAGCCATTTGTTGGACTGAAAGGGGGGCTTTTGGAGGGGGAGGATATACTTTAAACTAAAAAAAAAAAATGAAGGGGATGGGGTGGTGATGGGGAAGAGGGTGGGAGGGTGGGACTGTAGGGGGGAGTAGAGAGGGGATTGTGATTGAGATGTAACTTGAAGAAAAAAAAACTAAAATAAAAAATAATAATAATTGAAAGTAACCCATTTTTATATATTTACTCATCTACATCATTGAAAACTGACCAGATAAAGCCTCAAAAGCTCTCTTTGAATTTAATAAAATTCAGTCTTTTGTTACATGAAGAACCTCTAAAACACATAGTCTGTGCATCTCAGGAATTATTATTGCCTTCTGCATGTAGCTATTTAGACATGATCTTAGCTTATGGGCTTAATAGTTGTATGACCTTGAAGTTTTCTCAGATCCCCTGAGCCATAGTTTCCTCATCTGTAAGCTGTGGTAAAGGCATTTATCACAAGCATTATTAGAACAAACGATACAAGGTGACTGACTGCACTGCTGACTGGATTGGCATGGACTACTGTCACTCCTTTCCCTTGTCAACAGCAATGTTCTGTTTGTTTCATCATAAATCCTTTTAGTATTCCCAGTAACACATTTTGCATAGAGTAGGCCACACTGAATCTCTTAAGTAAATCTCTATATACTTCACAAGTATATCTTGCCTATCTTCTTCACATACTTTACAAGTTGTTTAGCCAGAGGCTGCTAACACAAGGGAGAAGGGGGTAAAATAATGAAGGGTAACTGGGGAGAGTGAAGGAGGTCAATACAGAAGTAGAGGAAGGGAAGAGGGAAAATAACACTAAAGATGTTTGAAAAAAACATAAGGAATCACATTATTTTTTTCACTCCAAATCCTCCCATATAATACACACACACACACACACACACACACACACACACAACCACATAGTTTAAATAAAGTTAAAACACTTAAACTGACTATGATCTCTTCAAGTACCTTATAAGATTTAATAAAAACTCTAGTAATAGGCATGAGAAACCCCCTTGCAAGTTGTTGGTCAAGGGCAATCAAGAGACTTCCCCTCAAATATACTGGCTCTGCACTTCCCCTTGGTTCCTCCCAGGGGTTGAAGACAAGCTTCTATCCCTTAAGACACCATGTACCTCAGACATAGGACTCAGAAGGTCTAATCTGGATCTGACCTGAATGCCTCCTCCCCACGGATTATCTTTCATAGAGCTACAAGGTTGTATGCAAGCTACAAAAGAGTGAAACAACAAATAGTCCTAGCCAGCCATGAAACCTAAGAACCTCAACAACAGCCAACATGGCAAGATATCCCTAAAGTGTTCATATTTTTGTGGTAACCATTCATATATATATATATGAAATGGATCTAAATGGAGTCACCATATAATAGGAGGGAGCCAATGCCCCCAACCAACTATCTTAAGCCATTAAATAAAACCTCCAGTTCCAGGAATGGGTTACATCTTGTTGATTCATTTGAGAACAGAGTCCCATGGAAATCTCCAAGCATAGTAAGCTATTGCCAAGGCTTTTTGTTACTCTCCATAACTCATGGTAAGGCTCTATTACAGAAAAGAGCCCATACTTATCCTGTTCAACATGGTAAAATTGAGTTATTTTACCCTATTGATCAGTGTTCCTCATGTAGGAAGGACTCAGCTGCTACCAGAGGAGACGGGTAATCATCAATACCAGAAACAAATCCTGTGTCCTACAACAGTGACCTGCCTGCCTGCAAGATACACTGGTACAATAAAGGCACAAATGTTATGAGAGTAGTCCACCACTTTTTCTTTATTAGATTTAAGGTCATGATACAGAACCTATTCCTGACATTGTTAAAGTGGCCAAGGACCTAAAACTATGTAGGTAATGGGCATGGGGAAAACCCTAGCACTATAAAGGATGACAGCAATACAGTAACTCCTAATGACATATTGCTATATCCACAGATCAGTGACTTGCTTGGCCCTCATCAGAGACATTGCTTGTTACAAATGGGAATTAACCCAGATACTTGAAACTGGATAAAATGGGCAGAGAGTGAGAGATTTTGGAGCACTCAGTCCTAAATGGAATGATCTCCTGGAGGATCAGGGATCTATGCAGAAGAGAAGATAAAAAGATTCTAAGAGCCAAAGGTAATGGATTACTCCAAGAAAACAGTATCTTCTAGACTCAATAGGACGGATACACATATGAACTCACAGAGACTGTGCCAGCATGCAAAAGACCTGCACAGGTTTAAGCCAGAAAGGATCCCAGCACTGAGAGGAAGAGGAGTACACAAGGTCCCATCCTAATCAAGAAGCTATTAACAATTGGTGCCTACTGAGAAAGGGAAAATCAAGTTTTCAAGTAGAGTGTCACTGGGTATAGCAGGCACACTCCAGGGTAGGCCCCAAGCCCAAGAGTGGTTGGCCAACATAAACAAACTCCATTTTGGGGTTTTGTTTATTTTATATGGGCTTTGTTTTTATGTTTTCTTGTTGTTGTTGTTTTTCTGTTTTGTTTGGGGTTTTTGGGGTTTTTGTTTGTTTTGTTTTGTTTTGTTCTTTGAGACAGGCTTTCTCTGGGTAGCCCTGACTATCTTGTAACTCACTCTGTAGACTAGGCTGGCCATGAACTCAATAGAGATCCACCTGCCTCTGCTTCCTGGATTCTGGAATTAAAGGATGAGCCACCAACACCTGGACTTGTTTTGTTATTTTTATCCTATTGGTTTTTTTGTTTATTTTGATTTTCATTTTGTGTTTTTACTTTTTTAAAGAGAGAAAAAAACATAAAATTAGATGAGTAAGTAAATGGGGGATCTGGGAGTTGAGGGAGCGAGGAACACGTGATCAAAATACATTGTATGAAAAATTTACATAAAACACTATTTCTCAAAGCAAATAAAATAAAATCCTCTTCTTTATACCCACAGATAGATATAACCCAGAGAATTATCTCTTTGGAAGAGATACCATTACAGAAAATGACAGCTGGTCAAAATGCAAGAACAACAGAGCATGTGGTACCCCACCCCAGTGCATACATCTACAATACAACTCCTACCCCTAAGACTCAGAAACACTGAAGAGCAGTGAGAGGAAAGATTGTAAGAGCCAGAATACCAGCAAATCTTCTGTGAGATTGTCTCCAAGAAATTACAGAGGAAAGTCACCTATGATATGTTAACAATATGGCTTCCTAATCATGATCTTAACAAGGAAAACATCAATAAACATGATAGTGGGAGGAGAAACTCACAGGATTGTCCCCCACCCCCCACTGGAGACAAAGAACTACAGGTAACTCAGAAATTCTGAGAACTGGAAAAACTGGAAAATAGTCTTTCTACTTGGTGAAGCTCACTAATTGGTTATCCAATATCAAGTGGTCAGCTCTGAAATCATATATATATATATGAACTCAGTAAGTTTATGCGGATACTAATTCATATCAATATAAATATAACATAGCAATTTAGTGGGGGGGAGGTTAGGAGATTGAGAGGAAGTGGGATGTCAGGGAGGGGGAAGAGCACTGGAGGAATTGAAAGAAAGAAAGAGAATAGAGGAAAATAATGTAATTATGTTTTAATACAATATATGCTAATAAAATTATTAAATTAACTTTCTCTTCAATGTAAAAGGAATACAATTTTATTTGAAAATGCACATATGCAGATTTCAGAACATAAATAAATGTTACTTGTGACTTTTACCAAATTATATTCCTTTTTGTAGTTCTGGGGATTGAACCAAAGGCCTTGTATATACTAGGAAGCATACAACCACAGAGCTACATTCATAGCTCATCAAATTGTATTTATTCATTCATCCAAAAATACTTTCAAACATGACTATGGTCTGGATATTATTTGGAATAATGGAAGTTTACAAAGAACAGGTATGTAAACACCAAGTCCTCATAAGTATGCCTTCCATTTATAAATAAAGCAATAAAATCTTAGTATGTAATAATGATATGCAGAAGATGAAAGAGCAAGTGGGGATGGAGGATTTGGGCTGAAGGATATCCTGCATAGCATGGCCAGAGTGATGTTTGAGTGGAGATATAACTGGCAGAAAGAAGGGATACTAAACTATCTGAAGAGGAAGATTTCCAGCAAAGAAAATAACTAATGGGAAATCCCTAAGGTGGCAACATTTTTGTTGGACAATGGATTGGACAATATTTTACAAATTCTTTTCAGATGGGCTGGAGAGATGGCTCAGTGGTTAAGAGCACTGACTGCTCTTCCAGAGGACCTGGGTTCAATTTCCAGCAACCAATGGCTGCTCACAGCTATCTGTAACTCCTGTTCCAGAAGATCCGACTCCCTCACACAGACATACAATGTAAAAACACCAATCAAAACACCATACATAAAAATAAATTTTTAAAAAATTATTTTCCAAATTGGTTACAACTCAGCTTAAACTGTTATATATAACTATAACTGAATTCTTGTCTTCTACTATTCTCTGCCCATAAGAAATTCTAGAAAAATTCAACCTTGAAAAACTTCATGTTTCTATCATTCAGATATAATTTTCACAAATAAACCTAATATTAACCTAGATTTATATTAATATTTAGATTAATATTAACCTAGATTTTCATTTCTGAGCAATTGGAAATTGAAGGTTATAATTTTTTCTTAAGTAAAAGGTATAGTGTTTTGACAATTGAATCTACCCTGGTTGGTTGTCTGCTCATGATTTTGTAGATCAGAAAAGAGGTAGATTGTCAGTTCTTCTTGTCAGTTCTCTGGTCAGACCTGGATCTCTCATGTGGTTACAATCAGACATGGATGAAGTTGCACTCATCGAGGCTCACCTGTTCAGACATCTAAGATGGTCATTGTAGGGACTGGCACTTGATACTGACATGCCAAGCAGAGCACCTAAGCATGGTCTCCTGGCTACAGCCCAGCTTCATCACACTGTTCAGGTACTCACTAGTACCCGCACTTCATGTGGAGTAGATCACAAGTACAATGAATGGCTCTGAGTTCACACAACACAAATCCTATGGTGTCACTTTATTAATGAATGAGTTTCTAAGAATAGTACAAATAGGAAGAGGGAATAAGGTAGCATCCAGTTCTTGGTAGAATGATTATTCAGCATTTGTGAACATATTTTAAAACTGCCACAGTCTCTGCCATCAGTACACAAATTATTTGGAAGGCAACCTGGATATTTTGTAGAATGGGGTTTGAATTAACGAGGAGCCAAAACTCACATGTTTTGTAATGGCTATGACAGTCTGTGTTTTTCAAAAATAATCAAAACATTCTGGTTCTTCCTATTCTTTCAGAATCATGCCACTTCCTGCCCAAGAAAGGGCAGCTTTCTCTTGGCTTAGAAATTAAGTAGGAGAGATGGCTCAGAGGTTAAAAGCACTGACTGTTCTTCCAGAGGTCCTGAGTTCAATCCCCAGCAACCACATGGTGGCTCACAACCATCTATAACAATATTTGGTGCCCTCTTCTGGCCTTCAGGCATACCTGCAGACAGAGCAATGTATATGTAAAAAATAAATAAATCTAAATAAATCTTTAAAAAAAAAGGAAATTAAGTAGATCATGGTGATGGCTATGACAAACAAAATGCAGCAGGAGTGACGTTGCTGGTCCTCAGATGGTACCATGCCTTCTACCTAAGCTGCTTCTTGGGAATATTGACCTGAGAAACACAAAGGTTTGTGGATGCTCAAACTATGTTCCAAGGCATGCAAATGTGTTTTAACTGGCAACTGAAGTCTCAGGTGTCAGGCGGCATCATTGTAAGCCTTCAGCTCCCACCTAAGCCTTGGAGTCCCCGAGATGATGCTGTGTGTAGAGACAAACTATCATCTTGAAACCTCTCATCAATTGAGCCTCGTGAGCAAATTAATACTCTATTTTAAGGGACTAAATTTTGGAGTGGCTTGTTATAAAGCAGTTGATGACTACAATGAATGTCTATTGTCTAACCTTGTATTTGAATTGAAAAAGAAAAATATTTCATTTGCTAATTAATATAATTGAGAAAAAGGAAGCAGAAGCAGATTAAGTATCTCTTGGAAACTATAGAGATAAAGGGAGATCCCAGTGCAGGTGAGCTTATAGGTCTTCAGCTCACCAGATAGTAAAGAATTTAGCAGTTCTGAAGTTCTAGGACACCAACACCACCATCTCAGAGCAGATTAATCAGAAACAAGGCACTACCCACCAGATCAGCTGCAGATAAAGTTCTCTTCTGAAAGGAAAGTTTGGCAAAAATGCACTTACAGTGGATCATTCATTCAATAAAGATGTTGTTATTTTCCAGGCAATATTCTAAATGCTGGGAATGCAATTGTGAATGATAATGTTTCTTTGTTTTAGAAAATGAGGCAAAGAAACAATGAATAGATATGCAAGGAAAATACAGAAATATATCCGTGGGCAATCCATTCAGGAGATCACCCAAGGGGTATTGGTGCCAGCATTAGAGGAAAATGATCTTATGTAGTGTGAGAGGCCAAAGATGGACACGAAAGAGGCAGAGGTTATTTGGGAAAGGGAGGTTGCAGGGCACAGAGAACAGAAATACAGAGCCCTGAAAACAACAAAATGACCATTCATTTTAGAAAAAGCAATATCACATTTTTACTGCTAAAGCAAATAAAAGAATGGTAAGATGTAAAACAAAAAACAAGGAAGGCTGAGGTAAGGAAGGCTGAGCCTGGCAGCACGCGTCTGAAAAATAAAAGGAAGGATAGGGAATTCTACTCCAGCCTACATTAGCAAGATCCTGTTTCAAGAAAAACCACCATGGGAACAAAAATTCAGCAACCAGAAAGAGAGGAAGTGATAGCATAGCGGGATGGCTCAGAAGGTAGAATTACATGCACACACACACACACACACACACACACACACACACACACATACACACACCACACACACAAATAAAATAATCTGGGGCAGGAGAAGGCAGCAACCAGACTGTCCGCAATGTTCTTTACAGTTATATAAACTTATAGTTTCACTTTGCATGAGACGTTTTAGGAAGATTTGAACGAAAGTGTTACACTACATAACTCCAATTTGAAAACATGAACTTCACTGCTGAAATGAAAATGTATAGCATCTTATATATTATAGGATATATAGTACTAATTAAGACTACAGCATTAATATATTTTCTACATATCAAGTAAACTGAAGAAAAATAAAAGAAATTAAAAATAGTGGCTTGGACAAAGAGTAAGAATGGAGAGATAAGCGAATAAATGGCACGTGGGTTGGTGACAGAAAGCCAGGAAGATCTGCTCATGAGTTGGATAGTCATGCAATAGGAAGGACAGAAAGGACATACTGATGATTCAAGATAATCTAGTCTGAACACCTAGAAGATTGAAGGTACCACATGTTTGAAAGGTGAGGGCTATGGAGACGATGCTCAGGTGTGGTCATCAGCAGTCCTAGGACCAGAGTTAACACAGTCCAGTTGAATAGTTGTTATCACTCCCTGTAGTTTAGTTAAACAGAAGCCACTGCCAGGCTTCTGATCACTGAATCTGATCCTTCCATCGAGCAAGCTCATGCTTTATGTGGAGACTGATATAATCACTTATGGAGGACAGCCTGTTTCTAACATTCACCCATTTTCACAGATTAGACACAGATAGGAAAATGATCCTCTATCCCTTTGGAGAAAGAAAACAAAATAAAACCTACTTATGGGTATTGATGGATGTTTTGAATTGATAACTTCACTTTCCTATTTACAGAATTACATCTGTATCCGGTGTTATCTTTCCCTAAAACTTTCTAGGGAGTGTTCTTGAAACATTTGTTTATTGTTTCTCCAATCCAGTTAGTTAAATGCAATCACGGTGGTGTGTGATCTATTTCTTCTCCTAATTTTTCTAATAAAGCCCCTCGATTAGTTCTGTTACCTGTCACAAACAACATACCTTACTAGAAATAAAGTAGGAATTGTGGATTGCAAAAGTGAGCCAATGAGTTTGCTTATTTGCATATTTGTAATTATAGCTCCCTATCATGGAAAACACCAACCTCTAGATCAATAATTTAGATCATTTATATTTTCACATACAAATACTAACGCTTTTGCTCAAATTTCTTTTCTAGATTCAATGATGCAAGTTAAACCAGATTATTTAATGGCTATTACCTGAGAGCCCAACCTGCTGAAATACAAGGTTAAAAGTCCCATTATGCTAAAAGTGCAGCTTAGGAGTTGTGCTGCAGCCAACATTTACAAAGAGACTGTCGGAGAATTCAAGAGATGGGAATTGCCCAAGAGATCAGCCTCCTGCCTGCCTTCCAGGCAGTGAATAAAGTGCACATTGAAGGAGGTATTTTAAAGCTTTATGGCTGAACATAAAAAGGTTTCAAGGAAGTTCTGTTGCTACTATGTATTCTCCTCACCCCTGCCCCCTCTATGTCTGGAAAGATTTCTAGGTCATGGATTACCAGACCCTAGGGCTATGGGAACTGTTGACCTGAACAAGGAAAATCAAGATTATCATTAACATCAAACGCTAGAAAGAAAGGTGAAGATCCTGGGAGCTCAAGGGTTTCAGCTACTATGAGTGACAGACTAGGGTGGGTGGCTGCACTCCCACAACACAGAGAAAATGAAGACATTTTCCTTCCATATGAAGGAAGATAGAGAGTTCACAGCACAGTAGTGGAATTAAATCATCCAATGTTAGGTTTGATTTATATACTCTGATCTAACTGTTTATAATTTCTGAGCTTGAAAATCTTACTTGACATTTTGCTGTTCTGAGTTCTAAGGGATTACCTTAAAAAAAAGCTAAGGCACATCTATGTGCCGTTAGCTGAGCAAAAGGCACGACGTGTGGTGCTCTTTTCTTTAATTATGCCACAGCTTTGCCCAGAAAAATCCCACAGCATTATAATATAAGCCACAAGATGTCACTGTTACAGATTTTATTCAAGTATATGCTAATTTGAACATGCATAAATGTTATTATTACAAAAGCTGAAGAAATTCTGGGTTGTAATTTTTACCACCAAGGAAATATCACAATTAAGCTTTCTCATAGAGCTTCCCTCCATGTCGTTGACTCTTCACCTCTCTATAATCCTTCTGGCTGTTTTTATTGTGGCTTTAAATTTCATCAGGGAAAAGGAAAACATAAATGATGTACCATAAAGGAGTTTTCTCAGAAGTTTTCTCTTGAAAGACTTTGTATACAAATAAGATAATTTCATGCTTCCCTGAAAAAGTTGAATGTGCATCAATTTGAAGGTGAATTCAGGAAGGTAGGTGGACATGGGGTTATTCTTGCCTTCAGTTCTTGATCATTGTTAGACAATTAGGATACCAAATGACTCAATAAAATTTGTACAATGTTTATGAATCTTCTAATTTTGCATCAAGACTATAAATTCCTTCAAGTAGCTACCTCCATGTAGGCAAGATTTCTAACTCATTCTAAATGATACTAGTGATTTAATAAGATTCTGTTCAAGGAAGACCCACCAGAAAGGTTTGCCACACAGTAGGGCTAGGCCATCTGGCATTTTACACCCTCCACCCTCTACAACCAGAAGGCCATCTAATGAAATGACTGGTTCATGCAGAATCCAGGCTGAGAGAGTAAAACAACTTCACAGGACAAAGCTGTGGTACCATTTTAAAATAGCTGATTTTTTCAAATGTTGAGTTTATTTATGTTATGTTCCCATAGATCTACAAAATCTCTACACAAAAGAAAAAAAATTGGGGAAGTTTTGAGAAGTGGAAATGTCTCTATCTGCCATGGGAACAAGTAGGAACAGCCATAAAACCTGTCTGGTGCATGTGTGCTATTGTGGAATGTTGTTCAGCATGCAGAAAGTTTGGCCTGATGCTGTCAGCCCAAGGCAAGAGATGAATTATCCAGGTAAATCAGGTTGCTTCTTCAAAGGCTGAAAAATGTTTTCCAATGAGATGTCTAATGTTGTAATCAAAGTTGCCTGGAATTGTTAAACATAATTTTTGTAAACTTTAACATTGATGAAAAGCAACAATAGCAACAAAACCCCCAAACAAGAACAAACAAACAAAAAACAAAACAATGAAGCAATTCTAAGTGATCATCTTAGGATGGTTACTGTGGTGGATGTCATAAAAATGCCCATTCTCATCACTTGTATTTGAAGAACTAAACAGTCAAGAGGGCAAAGACTTTGCCATATAGGCTGCCCATCTTCTGTTTCTCTGCCAAGCCTTCCAGTTACAGACTGATTCTGTGTGAATCTCCCAAACAGTGTGTACTGCCTAATTTTATATCAATTTGACACAAACTAGAGTCATCAGAGAGGAGAGAGCTTCAGTTCAGAAAATTCCTTTATAAAATCGGGTTGTAGGCAAGCCTGTAGTGCGTTTTTTAACCTTTTTGGTTAATGGGGAAGGGCTCAGCATTTTGTAGATGGGGCCATCCCTGGGTTGGTGGTCCTGGGTGCTATAAGAAAACAGACTGACTGAGCCATGAGGAACAAGTCAGTAAGCAGCACCTGTCCATGGCTTCTGTTCTAGTTCCTGCCCCCAGGCTCTTACCCTGTTTGAGTTCCTGTCCTGACTTCCTTCAATGATAAACAGTGATGTAGAAGTGTAAGCTAAATATTAAACTGTTTCCCCCCCAATTTACTTTTGGTCATGGTGCTTCATCACAGCAATAGAAATGCTGACTAAGGCACAGTGCTAAAAAAAAAAAATTCAATTATCAGGAGCTGGATTCCATTCAAGAATAGTTGAGATCAAAGATGTGTTTCTACAATATAACACAAATTTTTATCAACTTAAAAATTATTTATTTTTATCTTATGTGTGTGGGTGTTTTTCCTGGATATATGTCTGTGAACCCTGAGTGCAGACACCAGAAGAGGGCCTCAGATCTCTGGAACTGGTGTCATAAAGGGTTATTAACCACTATTTGGGTGCTGGAAACCAAACCGGGGTCCACTCAAAGAGCAGTTGGTGCTCTTTAACCTCTGAGCCATTTCTCCAGCCCCCATATTTTATCCACTTTATTGGCCTATGTGGAAAGACTTGCTGTCTATTTCTTCTTGTTTGGGCTCCAAAGTCTTCCCACTAAGGGTAGGAGAAGGGGAGAGGATCATCCAGTTCCTTCTGATCCATACTCCTGTCCCAGCATCCTTTCTGTCCCTCTTATGTTCATGACCTGCTCTCTGTGGTGTTAATGCTGCATTAGAAAACTCTGCCAGAAGAGAACCTTACATGATGAGAGAAAAATATGAAACATTTTCCAGATTAACATGTGCAGAGACTCAAAAACACTTTATAGTCAATTGCTTTCCATTTTTATCCATCCAAGAAATGCTGGAGATGGAGCTTCAAATTCCAGCTACTAGCTGCTGAAGCAAGCAAGGACACTCTGTGCCTCCTCATGAATCCACCTCTTTTCTCTTCTGTGTCTTCCTGATGTCATTACTGTGGTTCCTGGCAACCTCTAAGCCACCATAAAGCAACAGTGGAGAACCTCTCTACCTGAAGAGCCTGCTTATTGCAACCATTCATCCATCCATCTGTCCATCCATCCATCCATTCATTCATTCATTCATTCATTCATTCATTCATTTTTTTCAGTGCCAGAATGGGACCCAGGGTCTTACTCATACCACAGACTGCTTATGACTCATACTCACGTGTCAGTTTTATGTATATTTGCATGCAAACAAAAGAAGAATAATGACAAGGGGAAGCCTTTCAAAGGTTTCACTCATATGTGAGAATGAATATTGTTATTATTATGGACATATTATTAGATTTTTTTTTTTTTTTGGTTTTTCGAGACAGGGTTTCTCTGTGTATCCTTGGCTGTCCTGTACTCACTTTGTAGACCAGGCTGGCCTCGAACTCACAGTGATCCGCCTGCCTCTGCCTCCCAAGTGCTGGGATTAAAGGCGTGCGCCACCACCGCCCGGCTTATTATTAGATTTTTACAGTGCTGCGAATTGTTGCTTTTGATTATTAGAATCTAGGTTTTCCCACACGATTCTGTTTGTAATGAAATGACAGCAATGTGTTGTGTAGTTATTTCCTCTGCATTTTTATTATTATTCTTTCCCTCTTAGAAGCAAGAAGGATGTGCATAAGACTCAGGAAGTTAATAAAAGTTAGCAGGTTCCAAAAGCGTAGAAAGTTAGAAGCTTCACAGGCCCCTCCCACCGTGACCAAAACCGTGGACAGTGCTGGGAGAGCTTTTTGATGTGCCTGAAAGTACAACAGGGAACTCCAAAGGCGCAGCTTCCCGGCCCAGGTCAGGGGGCTTCAGTGATGTGGCTGCCATGCTCCTGCAAGTCACTCTCACCCACACTTTCGTAAGCAACCCTCATGAACTCATCGTCTCATCCAAAACATGAGTTGAGTCATTTAGACTGCCGCCAGTGCCCCATCTGTGGTGAGAAGGCATTTGCTCAGATCTTGCCAGGAAAGCCACACAACAAAGTGTAAGACTTGGATATTTTAGCTTATTATTTCTTCATTTTCCCTGGGTTTACAATCACATTACTAATAATATTCAAATGTTCTACCGATGACAGTACCCCTTGCCTAAGCTTCGTATTAAAACTGTCTAGTTTCCTGTTTTAGTAATTCATTCACTCCTAGCAATAACCTGCATCAGTCCTGTGGGAAACTAGCTCTTTTTTTAAATTAATTTATTTATTTATTACTTCAGGTTACATCTCCATCACAGTGTCCTCTTTCTTTCCCTCCCAGTCCCGCCCTCCCACTCTCTACCCCCATCCCTTCCATCCCACTCCTCTGGAGTGGAGTATCCCTACATAACAGTCCCCCACCCCAGTTCAGAAGTCATATGAGGGTCAAGAGCCTCCTCATATACTGGGGGCATATAAGGCAGCACCATTAGGGCAAAGTGTCTCATTGACAGGAAAAAAAAGAGACTAACTTTCTTACCTGGTTGCCTTATTTTTGCTTCTAGGATGGATTGAAGAAGCTACAGTGATGTTAGATATTTCAAAATTCTAAACAAAAGAATGCCACAGGGAAGACTGCTTCTACCTCTGTTGTTGAGGCTTTGGCACTGGTTTGGTAGAGTAAGCTCTTGGTACTTCCCAGTGGGAAGGGGTGGTTTACATACCTTATCCAACTCTAATACCTCACAGCACATTGGAGCCAAGGCTCCATGAGTCAGGTTACAATAGTCCTACAAATGAAATTAAACTGCACAAAACGAGATAGTCTTAAAAGTATAAATTATCCAAATTCAATTTTGAGACCCCCATAGCTATGCTATGTTAAGACAGTTGTTGTGGCCATCAGAGATTACTAAACACTTGAAGTACACACGCACAGCCCAGCTCAGATGTATACATATAAAATGCATGTCAGTACACATTCATGTTTGAAATTCTCATGAACAGATATTACATAGCTATCTCATTATGTAAGTTTAGCAAAAAAAAATAGTTTGATATTGAAGATAGAATTTGATTTTTAAAAATGTCACCATCAATATGACTCACTGGATAACCTGTCTTCTTTTTCGATGGAATAACCTGTCATGTCTCAGCACTAAGAACTGAAGTCAGCACAGATAATGTCAACAGAAAGTGTTATTTCACTCATTGAAAAACAAACTTCTAGCTGTCCTGAATTTAGAACATTAAACTCATGGTAGCCACACTGAAAATACATCTCAAAAAGAGAGAGTAGTAGACTCAGAGCAACTGGAGCTCCCAAAAGAACCGTGTTCTTGGGTAACAGAAGAAAAGGAAAAACCCAAGAATGAAACACAAATCTGGAAAGAAGGCAACTAGACTGAAGACATAGGGTTGAGAGTGAGAAAGCCAAGGCCTTGCTTTTCCAGATGCCTAAGTTCTAAAACCAAAGGAAACTCTATAGAACTGAGAAAAGAAGTTAAACGCATAATAATAATTCACTGACTAACCTACTTAACTTGATACATTGTAACAAGAGACCACACATGAAATGAGGTTTGGGACAGGATGGTGAAGTGACATCAGGTTTTTTTAAATGGAAACTAGGGGGGCTTTGGATGTTGTCACAGGGATGCTGTAGCTTCTGTCTTAAACACCTTTTTCTTCCACCAACAGTATTACATGTGCTTATGTCTTAGGATCTGAGGAGAAATTTTTCAAAGTATAGAAGAGTGTGTTTAGGTCTTGGACACTAGGGAGGTAAGTACTGCTACTTCCTTACAAGACGAAATCCGGCCTGATAATAAATACAGCAGAGCAGACAGGCCATGACAAAGGCCTCCAGGTGGGAGGCTCTAATCTAAATGCTGTAACTCTATTGCCTGAAGGCAGCAGCAGCAGAGCCTTGGAAAGTCTCTTCAGAATCCAATGCAGAAGGACCAGTGTGGACTGAGTATAGGCATCTTAACAACTTACAAAATGGTCAAAAACAGCTTTCCAGTTTTGCAGTGGTACTGAAGAAACAACATGGATAAAAATAAGACAAAAAATACCAGCCCCAAAGGGATTTGATTTCATCTGGAAAGTGATTCTCTGAGTGTCTAAGCCTACACATTTGGAAATGTATGCATACATATTATCACAGCTGAGGATACTCTTGTCCTCTAATGGACACAGACCAGGGCTGCTCCTAAGCATCCTGCAACACACCTGACAGAAAGCCTCATCAGATAGTGACCTGGCCCCAAATGTCAGCAAGACAGGAACTTTAGGTAGATTTCAAGGCCAATCTTGAGCAGTGAATAACAGCACTGACGTCCACACTGCTTGAATGATGTACTTCCCTCCATTTTTCTTATCCTCCACAATTTTCTAACTAATTTCCATAAGTCGTTGCTCAGAATTTCTGAATGCCCTCTCCTGGATGCCCAGGCTGTCTGCTATCAAAGCTCATTGTGCAAGCTACAATAATTTCAAGGATTCAAAAGTGAGCCTCAAATAAATTATTTAAAACTCATTTAAACTCAAAACTCTTTTTTTTCATATATTAGAAATATTTTTTCTTGTTTTCACAAAACCACAAAGTATGAATGACGTAGTATCTTATTAAATGTTATATGGTATTACCAGAACTCTTAGGTACTTTCATATAAATTTATCTCTAATACCCTACAAATTTCAATGGCAAATAAGAACTTGAGATATTTCATCTCTAGCCAGGCATGATGGGCTAGATTCACAGCACTCAGGAGGTAGAGCCAGGCAGATCTTTGAGTTTGAGTCCAGTATGGTATACAGAGTGAATTCCAGGACAGTCAGAGAAACTGTGTCTCAAAAAAAATTAGTTTTTAAATTTATATTAGATTGGTAGAAAATAAAGAAATAAACATTGGTATACATTACTATATCTGCAATTTTCTAATGTAAAAAATGTACATACCATATTTTGCTACAGATAAACAGGATCACTCCTTATAGGTAGAGGAGTTTCGCACCTTTATGATATTGAGAAATGTACTTCCTGTATATGAGTAAATTTATAATAGAAGCAGGGATATAAACATATATGTTACTTCTCATTTAAAGTAGCAATTCGGCTATTATGTGGTTCCAATCTTCTACACAAGCAGACAAGAAACTTTCTAACTTTTAAGAGATTTTTTTAACCATGTCATAAATCACATTTATTACCCCATTTCACATATTTAACATGGACTTAATTCCTTTTAATCAAAACTGAAGCAACACACTATTTAAAGCACACTTTCTTTTGGTTCCTAAGGAAAAGTCTACAAATTACATGAAGTTAAAATGAGATGTATTGTGAAATGAGGTACTGAATATTTCAAAGAAATATATAATTAAAACTGATCAGATTAAAGTCATTTTCCATCTCGGTTGTTCATATGCCATATGTTAAGGAGTTCCCCGAGTGGAACATGTCTAAAGAATGATATGTCTTACTATAACCTCCCTGAAGTTTTCACTTAAAAAGAAACAAATCAAAAGACATCTCATGCTTGAATTAAAGGTCAATGAAACAGTGAAGGCACAAAGAAGTCACAGGCGAGTCAAACACCACTAGCCTCGGAGGCTAGCTTGCCACACATAACCATGGCTAGCATGCTCTTTCTCCACAGTTGGTAGCAATCAGATACATATTTAATGTGGTTTCATTATATCCAATAAATGCTGGCAATAGAATAACCTCCCCAGGGTATGCATTGAAGAGCAGAACAGAGAAAACGATGAGCACATTTAGCACACGCACCCACAGCCTCCTGATAAAAGCCAGCACTTCCCCCATACAGCACCTGTTGTCCTAGCTGGTTTAATTACTTTTCATTGTAGTCAGCAGCCTGAAATATTTATCATGGATCCTATAATTTTCCTAATCCAAAACTGACATCTACTCCAGTGACCGTAGGGACTGAATTTTCACGAGCTCCTCTGGCCCCCCCGCGCTTCATTCTCAAGATTAAAGTGAGGACATTGTTTTTAAGAGAAGCAGCTTTCAGTCGCCTGATGGCTCCTTTGGCAGATGCTAGGATGCTTGCACAACATCCATCCAGCTCTGACGAAGGACAGAAGTCAGTTGCACTGTCGAAGTTTAAAGCATTCGACGGAACAACATAAGTGAAACAGGAACTTAAAGGTTTTGTATAGCAAAGCCAACTAAACTTCAGGCAACTTTTCTAGAAACTTACTCCAGTCAGTTTATTATTAAATAAGAGTGATTTTTTAAGCCTTTCTACAGTGAATTTTCGGTTATAAATACCACACCTTGGGCTATGTTTTTATTTTGTACTTAGTTGTTAACATATTTTATTTTAATTTAGAAAGTATTCACCCTATTTTTTTATAGTGATGCATGTTGTGCTCTAAGGTAAAAAGGTGTTCTTTCTTTGAAGACTCACAAAGTGCTTTAATCTTTTTTGCTTAATGAAATATATTTCAACACTGTGTATGGCTGCCTTATGGTGCTGCAGTGCTGTACTCTACAAATACAATTTTCACCACAATCCTAAGATATCACAGCTTATAGTCATCTGCACATGTAGAGACTGGGGTACAGAAAATGAGTGCCTCTCTCTGGTCACACTGAAAATTAGTCTGTAGCCTACTTCAGATTCCAACTCAGATAGTTTGTTTCATAATCTGTTCTCTTGATATATGTACACAAAGCTTTTTAAAGGAAAACAATTTCATATCAGACCCCCATTAATTAGCATTGTAAGTAGATCCATTCAGATAATTAGATTAGTAGCATCCTAGAGTCAAAAATACATTTTATAGTGAATCTTAAAAAGAAATACTTGCATCTAGACATTGACAGTCACAAACATCACCAACTCAAAATTTAACAAATTAAGACTAACCTTGCTGCCTTGTATATATGAAGTATCTTTTGTCATATTGTATTTAATTTTCATGATCTTTATGATCAAGTAGGTCTCATTCCTGTCTGGCTATCAGAATCCCCCAGAGATACTAAAACTAAGGACATTTGCACTGTTAACCAAATAATTAAGTCATGCTGGTCCCTTAACTGGAGCCTTCACCCCTATGGGCTAGTGTTCATGGTACCAGAAGGCACTCTGCATGCTACCCAAGGAGAAAGGCAACTTCCAATCCAGCTACAAACTTTTCAGCTTACAGTGGTAAACTGTCTGCATGCTATGTTAGTTCAATTGTGACATAAATACTATGGGAGTGACTGCCCAGTATCTAATCTGTTTTAAGCTCTGTGAGATGGAACCCATGCCATCTCTGACACTGCTCAGTTGGCCAAGAATCTGACATTAGATAGATCATTGCTCTAAGGAAAAACCAAATACTATTGTTTTGCTAAAGGAACAAAGCAATGAAGTGACTCCTAATGACAGTCTACTATATCCCAAAATCAGTGTCATACTGGGGATCATCAGAGAACATTCCTCCTGCAATAGATGGGAATGGATGTGGAGCCCCATATCTAGATAAATATGTAGAGAGAGAGAGAGAGGCCTTGGAATACTCAATACTAAGTGAGAAATCTTCATCAAACCCCTTTCCATAGGGCTCAAGGAGCTATATGAAAGAGGAGGCAGAAAGATTGTGTAAGCCAGAAGGGATAGATGACGCCAAGGAAACAGTGTCTTCCAGACACAGCAAGACTGATGCCGTATGGACTCACAGAGATTATGGCAGTACTGACCAGGCCTGCACAGGTCCAAGATAAATGGGAACTGTCTTAGTCAGGGTTTCTATTGCTAGGATGAAACATGATGACCAAAAATCAAGTTGGGGAGGAAAGACTTTATTTGGCTTACACATTCATATTGCTATCCATCATTATCGAAGAAAATTAGGACAGGAACTCAAACAGGACAGGAACTTGGAGGCAGAGGCCATGGAGAAGTGCCGGCTGCATACTGACTTGCTCCCCTGGCTTGCTCAACCTGTTTTCTTATAGAACCCAGGACCATCAATCAGCCCAGGGATGAAACCACCCACAATGGGCTGAGCCCTCCCCCATCAATCACTAAGAAAATGCCTTACAGGTGGATCTTATGGAAGGATTTTCTCAATTGAAGTTCCCTCCTTTCAAATACTTCTACATTGTGTGTCGTTGCCATAAGACTAATGAGCACAAGGTCCCAGCATTTAGAAGGGAAGCAGACACAAGGCCCCATCCTAAAACCAAAAGGTATCACCAAGTGTCAACTTCTCTCAAAGGTAAAAATTAGCTTCTCCAATAGAGTCTCACTGGGTATACAAAACAAAGACAGGTAAGGGCAGGCCTCATGCTCAGCCATAGATGGCCAGCACAAAATAAACTCAGTGATATTTTGGGCAAATATATATTTAAACTCATTGATATTTTGGGCAAATATATATATACATATATATATATTTGTGTGTGTATATAAATATACATATACATCATGTCTATTTATGAAATCAATAGATTTCCAAACTAGTGTCTAGGACCTCCCCTAAGTCCCCTTTAACTAGGATTCCAGCAGTAGGTAAGAGTCCCTGCCGTGGAGTGGCCCTAATATATATCTTTGTTTGGGCATTTTTTACTTTACTAGTCTTTTCCTTATATATTTCTGATTTTGTGTTTTTATATGTTTTTTGTATGTACATGTGCTTGTGTGTGTACATGTGCATGTGTGTACCTATATATGTGTTTCTCATGCATTTTTTCTTTTAATTTTTGTTTGTTTTGCTTAATTCTAGCTTGTTTGTTTGTTTCCTTGAGAGACAGAAGGCAAGAAATTGGATGGATTGGGGGTAAGGAGGTGGGAAGGATCTGGGAGAGGAGAGAGGAAACCATGACTAGAATATATTGTATGAAAAAAATTGGGATATAAAAATATCAAAAGATACAATTAAAAGAAAATAAGAAAAAGAAAGATTTCTGAATAGCATTTAAATAAACTATCCATGGCACATCAACAAGCCTCCTCTCTGAGAATCTCTGCACTGTTGAGTCCACACAACTAGTACATGAAACTCACTGGAGTTAAAACCGAGATCCACCAGGTATGGGGATGCACACCTGTAACCCTAATACTGTTGAGTCTGATGTAGGGAATTCACAAGTTTGATGCCAGCTGAAGCTGCATAGTGAAAAAATATTTAAAAAAACAAACAACAACAAAATTACAAGTGTATTGCAATATCTCTGGATACTATAAATGCCCATTAAAATATTTTCTTTTTGTGTAAGTAGATTAATATTTAGTTTTAATCTTACTTGTACTGTTAACTTGCTGACATATTATTCCAAATCTTGTGATTTTTTTTTCAAATTTAAAAAGTTTAGTCTTTCACAATTGCATACATATGTGTATACTTTGATTCCCCCCTTCCCTTTTCCTCTCTAGCCCCTTCCATTTTCAGTAAACCCACTTTCATGCCTTTCTTTTTTTCTTTGGTGGCCCACAGCATTTAATTAGGATTGCTTGTGTGAGCACGGATAAGGGATTATTTGCTGGAGTAAAGATAATGAGCCAGTGACTACAACCAATGAGGAATAAGATGGCCCCTCCCTCAGGAGACTATCTTTATCTCCTCTGTGAGGGGTGAGGCCTTATGAACACCATCCGCCCATCCGTGCTGGACAGTTGATGGACTCTGTCTTGTGGAGGTCTTCTGGAAGTACCCACTACTGCTGTGAATTATGGGTACAGCAGCCATGTTCAGAATACATTTACCCAGTTCTTCCCATCCTTCAGATATAACATGCTTTCCATGTCCTTTTCTGTGACTTCTCTGAGCCTTGAATGAGTAATACAGATGCTCCATTGATATCTGAGCACTCAGCGGTCACTTGGATCACAAAAGCCCCAGTGATGCTACCACTGACCCCCACCAAGGCTGAGAGCAACATTGTTTTTATGGCTGTAAGCATATCTATTTATAGGGAAGTTTGACATCATGTCTATTTATGAAATCAATAGATTTCCAAACTAGTGTCTAGGACCTCCCCTAAGTCCCCTTTAACTAGGATTCCAGCAGTAGGTATGAGTCCCTGCCGTGGAGTGGCCCTAAAATCCAATCAAAAAGCAGTTGTTCATCCCTTTGGAAGTCAGGCTGCCATCACACCTGTGGGAACATTTTACCTGTTGGTGATTTTCAGTAAGTGAAAAGCTGATATTACAAACTAAACTTTGAAGTTTGAGCAATTAATAATGTCTTCACTGAAAGAGTATCACAGTGCCAAATTTCACACACACACACACACACACACACACACACACACACACACGGCGGAGAGGACAAGAGCAGAGCCTTCTGTAACCTTGGGAAAGCAGAATCACTAAATGACGCATCTTCTGTGCTAAGGAAGGAAAGTGTTACTGACTAGACTTTTCTAGAAGGTGGGAGAAATGGGCGAACAGAAGCAAGATTAGAGTCATATATTTGCATCTATGGATGCAGGTGGCAGATGCATTGATGTGATTTTATTTAGTTATTCTTGAGTTTTTGGTCCTAGTTTTCTTGTTTTTTTTTTTAAGGAACAAAACAAAACAAACAAACAAACAAAAAATCTTCTGTTTCCATGATTCTCAAATTAAGCTAGTAGTACTTTAATTTCCACAATGAAAATTAATGGCATCTATCATTAAAGCCACCATGTACACGTTCCTAAGATAGGTGTGAATTTTTGTGTGGTCAGTTAACACTGTACTGAACAGGAAGGTTCAGAAACTAACTATTCATTACTGACAGGTCTGAATCACAACCCAAAACTTCAGCATACTCAAATAACTGAAAAGAAAAACTTTCAAGAGAGTAGGGCTGTTCTTACCTGTTTTGTTTTTTATAAATACATTTTACATCCCAATCTCAGCCCCCCTCCTTCGTCTTCTTCCTGTCCCCTCCTCCCACCCTCTTCGCCTTTTCCCTCCTCTCCTTTTCTTGGGAAAAGAAGAGCCATACCCTCCCCATATTGACCCATTGAGTCCAGTCATTGGAGCCCAAGTTGGGGAAAGTGATCCGAAACCAGGCAACAGAGTCCGTGGAAACAGCCCTCTTTCCACTTGCTAGGGTGTCCACAGGAAGACCGAGCTGCCTATCCACTGCATATGTGGTGGTGGGGGGACTAGGTCCAGTCCATACAGTGTCGTCCCCCCCCACGTTGGTGCTTCTGTCTCTGTAAGCACCCATGGACTTGGGTTAGTTATTTGTGTTGGTCTTCTTGTGGAGTTCTTGTCCCCTTCTGATCCTTCTATTCTCCACTCTTGCTTTTAACATACTTTCCAGGTTCATAAGGAGGGGAATTAGCCTCCCTAAAGTCAACAAGGTGCTTTCTAAAATAATAGGAATGTACATTGTGCACCTTCTTTGGCTGTATGTTCACACCCTCCCACAGTTCTAGTCCCAAGGTAGCTCTTGGGAAGTTTAGATAAGCTTCTTACTATGTATTATATAACACCTCTAAACAACTGTGACTATCCAGAAAGGATGAAACAAGAAGAAACTTGGACTTTGTCCCTACCAGAGTGTATTCCCAACTGTGACTATGACTATCCATCCTTGAAGCCTTTCACTTGTTTTTGCCTGTGTTTGGTGAAGTTTCCTGTACTAGAAGCAGAGGTCTTCATTCACCTTGATTTAGTATTTGGGAAAATCCAGAATCTGGGTTTGTTCTACTCTCCATCCCACAAACCAAGACTAAGAACACGCAGAAGTACACAGCACTAGAAAAGGGGCTGGCTGTACTACCTTCATAGCCATGGACTTCACTGGTAGGGTTCAGTTGTTTTGATTATGTTTGGGTTTTAGTACAAATTAGCCATATTAAAGAAAGAAACAGCTATCATAATGTAAGACAGTTCCTTAGTACTACAATGTTTTGGTCTGACAGGTTGTTGGGCAAAGGTGTTGTCTTAGATAGGGTTTTTATTGCTGTGAAGAGGCACCATGACCATGGCAACTCTTTTTATTTTCCTCCTGAGATACGGTCCTGGACTCACTTTGTAGACCAAGCTGGTCTTGAACTCACAGAGATCCGCCTGCCTCTGTCTCTCAAGGGCTGAGATTAAAGGCATACACCACCATATTCTGCTAGTCATGGCAACTCTTATAAAGGAAAATATTTAATTGGGGCTAGATTACAGTTTCAGAGGATTAGGCCATTATCAAAATGATGGAAAGAAGGGTGGCATGCTGGCATACTTAGTGCTGAAGAAAATGCTGAGAGTTCTACATCTGGATCCACAGATAGTAGGAAGTGAATGTCATACTGGTAGTGGCTTGAACATCTGAGACTTCATAGTCCCCTAATGACACATCTCCTCCAACAAGGCCACACCTCCTCATAGTGCCACTCCCTATGGCAAAGCATTCAAACACATGAGACTATGGGGCTTTTCCTATTCAAACCATAGCAGGTATTTAATAGAGTCATCGGCTTCTACCCACTGAATCCCAGTAGCATCCTTCAGTCTTCATAATCAAAATGTCTCCAGCCATTGCCCTGTGTCCTCTAGGACAAAACTGCACCAATTGGAAACTGTTTATCTAAATCATAGAGTATTAATTCTATTGAAGAATAATCATAACAAATTTCTCCCATGTTCCTTCAAAATCAATGCTGCTACCAAAAAAAAAACCTACTAAAAATCAGTTCAGCTCACAGTTTATCTTATTGCACAGTATTGGTGAATTGATCTTTTCTTTCTGTGTCTGTGTTGACTGCTTGACTATACCCCACCCGAGACATGAGACGTGACTGAGTTCAGTTTGCAAAGGTCCTTTGCCTAAAAAGGAGGCAGATGAAATTGTAGAGCTGAAAACACCATTTACAGTTCTCTGTTTTAGAGGACTGTATGCATTGTCAGACAGCTGGAACCCTTGACAAAGCACATGCACACAAGAACATGGTAGACAAACTCCATGAACACACAGGAGACAGTTACCTCATCATGTTTCCTGGGGATCTACTGGGAAATAGGAAAAAGGAAAGGCAGGACCCTATTTTTAAAAACTAAGCAGTGGACTTCAATGACAATATCTGAAACGTTTATCAAACAGGCTTGCAGGGTGACTGGAGGCCAAAGAAAAAAATACCAGTATTTTAAAATAACACTGATAAACATATTCAATACAGCCAGGCTGGAGAATTCAGTGGTGTTAGAAGTTGCTGGAGAAACAGGTTGCTGTTGGAAACTGTGGGAAGAATCCATAAAGTAGCTCAGCACAGGTCCCTAGAGTTCCAGAGTGAAGTCACCTTTCTTCAGTTGAATAGCTATGCTTTAGCTGAGGAATGCCTCTTTGCTTTTCATGAGCTTCTGGTAAAGTTTTCTTGCTCTGTGGTGAAACAACATGGTGTTGCCTCATATTACACCCATCATAAACTTAGATATGAAACCCAGAAAGCCATTAAGGGTAGCATGCCTGGCAGGCCTCTATTGTCAATGGGAAAAGTCTAAGAAAGAAGAGAATTTGAATATCCTAACACCAAAAAAAGACAGAAGGAGGCTGTTAAACCAATCAGAACACCCATTTTAAATACACTGTTGTTTTCCTTGTAATCCACACCTAGCCAGATGACACATATTATATAACCAGATGATTAGATGAAAAGTTCTGTATGATACAGGTATGCTTATTAAATAGAGAGGACCTGACACATGGGAGGATGTCTTCCTGGTGTGCAGCAATCAATGCTACTTTTGGCTGCCAATGCTGCCTAAGAAAAGGCTCTGATGGATGCTTTCCTGAGACCATTAACAGTTTGGGAGGATGAAATTAGGAGTGAGGACCAATAGGTTGATGGAGAGAGAGGGACTTCTTAGCAGCAGCACAGAATTTGGGGGTTATCTGTCAGGATAGTGGCACTAACAGATGCCCAATTTGACCAATATGACCTGTTCAAACTTCACAGCATGCATTCAGGTGTTTTTACATGCATTCAAATCACTTGCACAACAGTTGGCAAAGTACACATACAGAGCTGCTAGTCTGATAATCTCAGAAAATTCTGGTGAGCCATCTCTCCAGCCCCAACGTTGGATCTTTGGATAGTGGTGGGTCTGTTAAATCTGCGAGGACTTTCAAAATCAGTTAAAAGCAATCTGGCTCCCACAAACACCTGCAAGTGTGTACACACACACACACACACACACACACACACACACACACACACACACCCAATACAATTTCAGAGTAGGAGTCTAAAGTCTCTTTTGATAAAACAAACTCTCAGCTATGAACTCCTGCAAAATCAAAGCATAGTTTACGTACTCCCTATATACAACACCATACAGTAAACATTCCCATTCCAAATGGAAGGCATGGGAGGATAGCAAGGAAACATCAGACCCGACCCAGACTGAAACCCACCAGAGCAAACACCAAGCCCCTAGCTCCAAGTCAGACTCCTAAGCTTCCATTGGCAGCCCCCAGATCCACTGGTCCGGGAACCTCACACCTGCAGCTCAGCTTCCTGCAACATACATGGCCTCTCCCTTGAGGGGGCTGGCTGGCTGCATTCCTGGCTTCCCAGGCATCCTGAAGTCTCCACTATAATTTAAACTTCACCTTCACAGGTTTAGACAGTGGCCTCTCAAGGCTGCCTTTCAGAGAGTCTGACCTTGTTAGACATTGATTAGCTCCATTCGTCTTTGATTTTGTTTTGTTGTTGTTTGGGGAGGGTGTTTGTTTGTTTGTTTGTTTTTGCTTTTGCAATCTTAGCACGAACTTTCCTGAACCTGTAACTCCTGAGTTCTGGATGTTTGAAAATGAGCACTTTGTAAATGACAATGCCAAGTTCTCCTACCAGATCAAGCCGTATTCTGGCCTCCTTTAACCACAGCTGCAGAGGCCTCTAAATTACCACTATGGCCAAACCTGAGAAAAAATTTCCTTAGATAATCCTGCTGGAGTTGTGCTTTCTGGAGGTTTTATCTGCCCAGGGAGTCTCTGTAGGGGCTGATAGGTTAATATAAGTTAGATTTAGTGAATATA
>CAJQZJ010000594.1:6751618-6769118 GCA_907164525.1 Lophiomys imhausi
AAATAAGAGTTAAATAAATAATAATTTAAAAGTTCGGTTACAAGTCTCTTTTTGCTTTATTATTGTTTTAATTGTTGTTATTGTTGCTATCATCATCATTATTATTTTTATCATCATTATTTTTATTTTCTGAGACAGGATTTCTCTGTGTTGTCTTGGCTGTCCTGGAACTCATTCTGTAGACCAGTATGGCCTCAAACTTGGAGACCCTTCTGCCTCTGCCTCTTCAGTGCTGGGACTAAAGGCCTGTGCCCACTGCCCTGGTGACACTCTTTTTAAATAAAAGCTTTGGGAATTGCTTTGCATCTGTTACACTCTGGGGCCTTTGTAGGGCAGGGTTTTGCCCTCAAGGCACCATTGCTATTGTTAAGTTTTCTCTTTGATCTCACTAGTCTCTTTAATAGCTACCAGTGTTTCCCTACAACTTAAATTGCTCACTCTCCTTTCTTCCCCCAAATGTACATTGTTTTACCTTCTCATTTATTTATTTGTTTGTTTGTTTGTTTGTTTATTTAATGTTTATTACTTCAAGTTACATCTCCATCATAGTACCCTCTTTCCACCCCTCCCAGTTCCACCCTCTCACTCTCTCCTCCCTCTCCCACCCATCCCACTACTCCGATGTAGAGTGTCCCTACATATCATCCCATATCAGTTCAGAAACCATATGAAGGCTAAGACTGTCCTCATGCACTGGGGGCCTACATGGCAGCACCACTAGGGCAAATTGTCCTTTCAGATAACAAAGTCTATGTTCCTGATCCTTTTGTGTGTTGGTTGTAAGATAGCTATCCTGTACTATATGGCTAAAATCCAATTATAAGTGAGTAGATGCCATGTGCATCTTTGAGTCTGAGTTAGTTCACTCAGGATGAGCTTTTCTAGTTCCATACATTTGGCTGCAAATTGCATGATTTCCTTGTTTCTGATAGCTGAGTAGTATTCCATTTATTCCATTTTCTTCTTTCTCTCTCGTAAGTCAGGTTAAAGGTCATGAGCACTAACTGTTCCACAACCACCTGAATGTTGTGCTGTCTCGAAATATTCTCTACAAAAAATAATTGTGTCATTGTGTTTGAATTGAGGCTCACTCAAATTCATGGGCAGGAAGGACACAGCAATTTATTTGGCACTAGCCTAGTCCTCAGTAGAGCTTCTTTAACATCTCAGACCTGAAGTCCCTGGCCTTCACTGTATCTCTTTCCATCCACATTCTAGCTTCCTAACATTTAGCAAAATGTACACTCACAGCAGTCTAGGATTTTCTAGCACACAATTCCAAACTCTTCCATACTGTTAGACTATTTAAAGTAGTTGTATAGAATGAGAAAGCAGAAAGAGAGGCTTGGTCTGATATTATGTGGGACCATGTTTATTCAAAGCAAGGGAGCATCTTTGTCATCCACCTGTGCAGATGGCTGTTTTACTCTGTTAATTGATGCATTCTCCACCAGCAAAGTGATCCAATCCAGGCCAAATAAAGTCATATAAAAGCAGGTTTATTGGATATGAGAGGGAGAAAGAAAAACAGTGTGCAGGCAGAGGGGGAAGGGGGAGAGACACAGAGAGACAGAGAGAGGGGAGAGAGGGGGGAGTGAGAGTGAAGGAGAAAGGGGGGTCCCAAAAATGTCCAGATTATATAGGAAAGGACTTCAGGGGGTGGGGCATGCTCTGTAACTGGTGGAAACTGAGGCAGCAGGGAGAACCTGGATACCAGGTCCAATCCTAACAATGGCCAAAGTTCCTACAGAAGACGATGGGATGAGGCCCCTCATAGGGGCAAAAATAACTCCCATACTCCTCAAGGGAAGCTGGGAAGTACAACCTTTACTTCATCAGGAAACAATCATTCCTAACTCTGAAAGGATATAAAAATGCAAGGCAGGGATGTTATAGTTGCTTTCTGCCTGAGCTTTTGTTGGACAAGGAAGTTCTGGGTCCATTGAAGTGGGGTGTCCTCTGCTTATGGACAGGGGGAGGGTCTTAACTTACTCAGCTGCTATGGATCAGGCAATTGCCACCCTGAAGAGACCTAGAAATAGTTGTTAGAGGGCTGTAAGCAGATGATTTGGCTACAGAGTAAAACTGAGAGATTTTTCCAGGAAGTTTGGGGGAGCAAGAGGAGGGGAGGCATGAAAGGCAGGTGAGGCAGAGTTGGACAGGGAGAGGAAGTAGGTACAAAGTTGATTCAGGGTGCCAGGAGTGTTGCACCAAGATGATCTCACAGAACTAGCAAGGAGCTGCAGAGCATCAAAGGTAAGGAACAGGAGAAAATAGAAAAACAATGTAAAGAACTGTACCTGGCCTGAGGCAAAAGGAATGAAGGTCTTTTTGGAGATGTATGGGAACAAATGGAGCTGTTGTAGGGTGAAAGTTATTGGGAAAGCTTCCATGGAACATTTTGTTTGGGTGTAGGGTGAAGTTCAGTAAGTAAAACATTTAAAAGACAGGGTAAAACATAATTATGAGAACAAAAGGAAGAAAGAGTGATCAAGAGGAGGATCTAGAGTGGGAAAGTCTAATAACATTGCTGAGATCTGATTACCACCCTGAGGCATTCTCTTGATTGGTCAATAAATGTTGCTGATGGCCAATTAGCTGGGCAAAAGTATAAGAAGGTGGGACTTCCTGAGATTAAAACAGGAACCCTGTGTTTTACACAGAGGATTTGCTCATTCCTCCGGGAGACATGGATGCAGATAGACGTGTTTGAGAACTCTGGAAGGTAATAACAGGCACGTGGCGGTTTGGGATTAGGTGGTCCAGGTTAACTTAGAGTAGCTAATTGAGAGTCTGCCCAGCTAAGGGCTAAGTGTTGAAACATTAAAAGGTCTTGGTGTATTTAATTATTGGGGAAAGGAGGACGGTGACTTATAGGCCATCAGTCCAAGCAATCCAGGGCCATCAGCCTCCCACCAAGCCACCAGCAATTCTACTGGCCTAATATAACAACTTATATTAGTTATCAGAGTTTAGGTTACAAGTGGTGAAGGTCACCCTTGATCCAGGGCTTTTTCCCCAGGATAAACCATGCCTCCGGTTAAGGCGGGCCAGGCCCATTGGCTGCTCTGCCAGCCTAATCTTACTGTTGATAATTATTAATAAATACAATTGATAATTAAATTGCAGTTTCAGGCAACCAGAAGAAATTTTTGTCTGATATCTGTGTCTTTAGGCCCCATTTCAAATCAGTTAGAATTTGTTGATGTAGAAGCAACTTTGTTCAAGGAGGCCATAAATTTCATCCTCAGCAGTAGCCATACATAGTCCTCTTTAATTTTGAAGTACTGAAGCAGACATGACACTCTTGAATAATGTTAAGACAGAAAGGTTGATTGATGCAAAGAAGCCTTCAGTCCAGCTTTTTTTTAGTTCTGAGTTCCAAAAACAATGTCCAGAGTGGCAAGAAGAAAGATGAATTAGGTGGTCCATTAGTTCCCCTTTTAGAGTTGCCCAAAATGCTTTTAGGGGTTTGGGGATGTCAATCTCTTTGTCAAAGTTGACAGAAGGGCAATAAAAGGAGTAGCACTTAGAGTGCCTCAGAAGAGGGTCCATCCACAGGGCCATGATAATTGGTTTAGTTTTGTTGTGTTGTTGTTGTTGTTGTTGTTGTTGTTGTTGTTGTTGTTCTTCTTCTTCTTCTTCTTCTTCTTCTTCTTCTTCTTCTTCTTCTTTTAGCTGTTGAGAACTTTAAATATTTTTATCATTTATTTATTAATTCAAGTTACATCTCAATCACAGCCCCTTCCCTCCTCCCTTCCCAGTCCCACCCTTCCACCTTCTACCCTCTCTCCCACCTATCCTACTCTGGTTTAGGGGGTCCCTAACTGTTTTATAAGATCAGAACTTTTATTATTTTATCCATGCTATGTTTGAGTCTTAAAAATATAATTCTTGAATTAATTATCCTTTATTATCAAGACAGCATTTTAAATCATACAGTTCACAGAGAAACTGGGAACCTTATTTTCCTGATTCTTTCATAGTGTACCTTTATAAAATGTCATTTATTGTATGACTTAGTTTTAAAACAAACCATCCTGGAAGGGTGGTGTTGCCTCCTTAGTCTAAAAAAGGGGATACAGTGATAAACAGAGGGATACCATGTGATCACCTTCACCAAGATGTCACTAAAGTCACCTGTTATGATTACATCCTGATGAGGCCATCAGCCAAGATGGTGGCAAGCCACATATTATTATTTACTTGAAGGTGAGCCTAGGTCATTGGTCAAAATGGTGGCAAGTTACATGATACTCTAAGGTGAGCCCATCAGACACACAGCCTTTTCCTAAACAAGAGTTGAATCTAAGTTACATACATGGTAGATTATAGAAAATTATGATTATCTACATATCCTTCTTAAATCACACTCAATGAACTTCCAAGTCCTAAAATACAGAAAATTAAAATTTCAACAAAAGTTTTAAAGATAGTAAGCAAAACCAAGGAAAGGGAGGAGAATTCAGAGAGTTAAATGTGTTGCCATTTCTATTCTTGGTGGAAAATGGTTTGCTTCTTATTCATTCTCACGCACAACGACAGCTATCTTCCCCTCTCTCAGTCCTGTGCCGTGGTTTAGTCTGTCCCATTCTGGTAAGGGTTTACCTTATCTGCTGGTGATAGAGGATGCACTCCCTGTGTCTATTGCCCATATGAATTGTCTTGGCTATAGAATGCTTATATTGCTCATCCACATTTTTCTTAGAATTCTGTGATCAAATATTTTAGAATAACAGTAAAAACAAACCCCACCCCACCCCCAACCCAAACTAAGAATAAGAAATGATGCACAAGAAGGGTTCAATGTGACTCAAGTAAACGCCCTGGGACAAGGACAGCAAGCATTCAAGTCTGTATTTGATAGTTTACTTTCAAACTTTTTGTTTTGTTTTGTTGTTTTGTTTTTCGAGACAGGATGTCTCTGTGTAGTCCTGGCTATCCAGGAACTCACTCTATAGAAGAGACTGGCAACTATTACCTTGTTTCTTTCTGTTTTTTTCTCTCTTTACACTTATTTATTGTGTGTTTGTGTATTTCTCCACACCTAACATTACATCATTTCTTCTATACTTGCTCTTTATGAAACACGATTATAAAATAGCAAACAAGCAATTTTCCAATTTTAAACTTTTATGGAATATTAAAGACCTCAGCCCACACCCAACTTTCCACAATGAAGAAGTGTAAGCTTAAAGTGACTAAATTATTGGCTCTGTGTTTAACCTGAAGAAATCAAATAGACCACACCCTGGCTTTCTCTATTCCAAATCCTCATCTCTTTTCTGAACATGCTAGAAATTGTCATTATATGTGCATCAGTCCAACTAGACAGCTCTCTTTACAGAGTATATTCCATGGAACTGACATAATTATCCAAATGTAAGTACTTCCTCACTTATAGAGTTCTATAATGTCATTTCTATTTATATTAACAAGCACCTACCAGCATACTTATGAAAATTAGAAGATAAATACCACCCTAAGTTCTAAAAAATAATTGTCCAGGGAATACTGTATTTTTGTTTCTTAGTCTAATTCTGAAATTATAATTATTTGGTGAATTTTATAGTTAGAATTAAAAGTCACCATATAATTATTTAATTACAATAGTGTCATGAATTTCCTTATGCAGGGCACTTCTCATACATAAATCAGTTGTCTAAACAGCTCACTTTTAGTCCAGCCCACAGGCTTTTGCATGTACTTGATAATAGTTCTGCAAGCCATATGGAATGCCTAAAAAGTTGCTGCAGGTTATGACAAGGACAGCATCTGCTGTGTGGAGAGATACAACATGCCTAGTGATCAGTGGTTAACTATCATATCAGCAAAGACGATTTTCTTCTGGGTAATTTTCATAGCCCATACCTAATTTTGTGGTGCAGAGTTCTACAAAACTCCCAGTAAACGGTGAGGTTGTTTGGCCAGGTCCTTCACCTGGACATCAGTTCAATCCTTTCACTTGTTTAAGATTAGGCTGTTCTTCTTTTTCAAGTGTACTGAGATTCCATTCAATTTTGCAATACTATGGATTAAAGCAAAGGCTTCGTGCATGCTCAGTGAACACTCTGCCACTGAGTTACATCCACAGCCCTGATATTTTAAATATGTTCATTGAAATAAGATGCATGTTCTCATACTTATATAAAATTTTTCATTTGAAAGAAAGATGATCATTATATTCTTCTACATATCATCTTTCATTTCCAGCAAATTTGACATAGAAAAAATCATCAAAACAATTTCATTAAAAGGTGATGATCAACCCTGAGTCCACTTCCCCTCAGGGACACTGTAACAACCTTCTCACCATGAACTCCCATATGCAATCCACTGAGTTTTCTAGAGAACCTTAAATGTATTTTGTAATACCTATTCATTCTATCACCCAAAAGGTGTTTCATTAAAACATCTTTTGATTACAATTTGTTGAGTTTGGTTGTAAGAAAATAATTTGGGTGGGGGGGTGGGCTGAGACAGGGTTTCTCTGTATAGCCCTGACTATCCTGGAACTCCCTATGTAGACCAGGCTTGCTGTGAACTCACAGAGATCCGTCTGCCTCTGCCTCCCAAGCGCTGAGATTAAAGGGTGACCCACCATTGCAGACAGTTTTGAACTACAATGTGGGTGCTGGGATTTGAACCCAGGTCCTTTGGAAGAGCACCCAGTGTTCTTAACCACTGAGCCATCTCTCCAGCCCTTTGTTGTACATTTTTAGTACTTCAGTATTCTGAGTTTCTTTTTTTAAACTTGTGTATTTGTACATATATGAATATTTTGCCTGCATACATGCACTAGGCCTGAGCTGGGACAGTAAATGTTGACTAGCACTAATAAACATCTTTAGGCTGTTACTCACAACACTGCCAACTGCAACTGATCCTGGCTATAAGCCAGAATTTCTTAAGCCCTTCTTTACACTGCATCCTTGCTATGCTACTACAGACAGCACCCAAACACAGTACCCCCTTTCCCTCAGCATCCTCTCTCAGGGTAGGCTGCAGCACTCAGTGAGCCCCCCTCATTACTCCAGGCCCACCACCCTGACATTTGGTACTCCTTTGAATTGCAGCCCACCTCTACAGATGTGTTAGTGCACCCTGTGGGTATCTTCTGCAGAGGTATATTCCAGCCAATGCCAACCACATTTTGCTAAGACACAAGAGAAATTTTTATTTAAAATGTAACTCCTAGAGATTGAGTGGTTTGAAATATATTTCAGATGTTTCTATAAATGCCTCAGTGACAGGGAGTATTGCTTCAAAGGACGTATGAATGCCTCAGGTATTACATACCTGAGAAAAGGCAGAGAGACAATCCTGTCTTACAAAGCAGAAACAGGGTTTGGAAAAGAATATTTGCCTACAATGTTAGTAACTATTTATATCATCTTTCAGTCCATTGATTGACTCAGAGACAAATTGTTAACAACTTATTTGTAGTAATTTCCAAGCAAAAAGCCCTATAGAATTGCTTGTACTGTGCAATTCTTCCAGGTATAACAAGGAAGTACTATTTCTGCATTCATGTCTAAGGGGGACCTGGTGGCCTGCAGTGAGAAGAGTATTCATCTATTTAAGTAACTGTTCAAAGATACAAATAAGTCGTCATGACTCTCCTCATAATTTAATAAGTGGCTTAAAGCAACTCGCAAAAGGTGTAACTGAAACATTAGAGCCTTGATGTGTCTATACACATACGTACATGTAATCCATGTTAAGGGTATATCTCATGTTAGACTACTTGCCTAGAATGCACATGCTCCTTTGTTCAATTCCAAGAAAAGAAAAGTGTAATTAAAAGGATTCAAATTCCTAAGATGACATGAGCATTCGAAAGAATAAAGCTGCATGCTTCTCCACAGCCTGTTTTAATAGCTAATGTCATAGTTTTATTTCTGTTGCTGTGATATATCACCCTAATCAAAACGAACTTGGAAAGAAGTTTACTTCATTTTACTCTTCCAGGTCATGATCCAGTATTAAGGGAAGCCAGGGTAGGAACTCAAGCCAAAAACCTGGAAAAGAAAGCATGAAGGAATGATGCTGTAACAAGGCACATATGCAAGAATTTTCCTCGACAAAGCTAAGAATAAACTCATACTAGGGGCCCCTCACCCTCACAGGATGATGTAAATGTCTCCTGGAAGTATGAATACACCTTCCACCTCGAAGACCTTCAGAAATCAGATGCCTATGGATGTCAATCATGATTTTAAGAAGAAAGCTACTGTCTAATATGAGAAAGAAAGCTTGGGTTGAAGTGTGGGAATATAGAAAAGTTACAGACAATTCTGCCAGGAGATAGACTTGCTTGCTTTGGAAATTAGAGGTAAATATAAAATAGGTTCAATATAGTAACCATAAAATCAATAATAATAGCTTACCTAAGGATGCTTCCACAATATACTAACAAATGATTATGAGCAAGGGAAAGAAGCTGTTTAGTAAATGTGAAATGTTTTTCAGTAAAAATTAAATCTGAGAATAAATAAATAAATGCTTTGCCTTTTCAGTGAGTAGTTAAAGCAAAAGTTATAAAATATGCAACTATTGGTTGTTTGTTCTTCATATATATTGTATTTTCTTTATATTTCAAATATTGGGAAATATATTTCAATTCACATTCATAAATAGCTAAATGACCCACCTAAATAACTGTGGTTTCTTATATGGAGGAAGAATTTATAATAAAAGCAATTAAAACTTTGAGCCTTATTTCAAAAGAAGGAGTTATTTGTGAAGACTATGATAGTATTAATAAGAAGTCTCTATTAGTCAACGGCCTCAAACTCACAAAGCTCCACTTGCCTCTGCCTCCAGAATGCTGGGATTAAAGGCAGGTGATACCATGTGTATTTTAGAAAGTGAATTTTTAATCTTTGTTTGGTTGGTATGTGTGTGTTGAGTTCACATGCGAACATTGGGAGTCTTTCTTCCTTCCCTCTGTATATAACATGCTAGTTGACCTCAAGCTTCTGGAGATTCTTCTGTCTCTACTTGTCATGTCTTCATACTATCACTGGGATTATAGACATATACACTTCTATATTCAGATTTATGTGAGTTTTGTGGATTTGAACTTGGTCCTTCACACTTGCATGGAAGTTTATCTTCTGAGCCATCTCCCCCACCCACAGTTTATTTGCTAGTTTTCAATGACTTAACTCTTTTTATGTTTATTTATTATTTCAGGTTACATCTCCACCACAGTTCCCTCTCTCCACCCCTCCTTGTCCCACCCTCCCACCTTCTCCCACCTATTCTACTCCTCCTCCAGTGTGGTGTGCCCCTACATATCAGTACCCCCGCCTCAGTTCAACAGTCATATGAGTGGTAAGAGCTTCCTCTTGCACCGGGGGCCTATATGGCAACTCCATTAGGGCAAAGTGTCCCACTAACAGGTAACAAGGTCTATGTTCCTGTTCCTTTTGGTGTGTTGGTTTTAAAATAGTTATCCTGTACTACATTGCTAAAATCCAGTTATAAGTGAATACATGCCATGTGCATTTTTCCGAGATCGTTGACTTAACTTTTATTTTATTTTTTGTTTTTTCGACTTAACTTTTAAACCTTTCAAATTAAATACTATTGAAGTTTGGTTTAGCACAACCAACAAAACCTAACAACAACAAAAAACAAACAACAAACTCAACCATGCTTTATATTTTGTGGGGTTTCTTTTTCTGAGAGTGATGTGTTTACTCTTCTCAACATAGGCACACACACATGCACATACATGCATGCACAAGGAGGAGCAGAATATTCACAATACAGTACAGACACACACATAGGTGCATGCACTAGGAAGAGTGATGTGCTCCCAACACATGTACACACACATGCACACACACCTATCTGTATTGGGAGGAGTGGTGTACTCACAATTTACACACACACACACACACACACACACACACACGTATGTGTGCACTAGGAGGAGCATGCTCACTACACATGCCCAATTTTTTATGTATATGAAGAGGAGATTACTAACTCATTGACTTGGTAGCAGAGCAAATGCAAATAGATTGTTAAAATGTGTCTCTAGGCTGGGAATGAGACCTTAGCATTTAGTTGTATTCATTCCGGATTTTTCTGTCCTTCCATATTTGGAAATTACTGTAACAATTAACTTTAATATATTAAGACTGCTGTATCAAAAGAACTATAAACAGAATTCTGGAACTGCAAACTAGACGTAAATTTAATGTGATTAAAAAGGAGTATGAAGGAATTAAAAAATAAAACAACAAAAAACAAAAATTGAAGAATCAGAATCTCTGTCCTCTCTCTCCCTGTCTTCTCTCTCTCTCTCTCTCTCTCTCTCTCTCTCTCTCTCTCATACATATACACGTGTGTGTTTGTGTGTGTGTGTGTGTGTATTTTACAGATTCTGTTATTCTTAACATATGATAACATTGGCATTATTTCTTTAGACGAGAGAAAGTGTGTACTACAAAATCATATCTATTTAAATATTATTAGATATGCCCAGGACTTGCACACACACACGTGCAAACACACACACAAACATATAAACCCACACACTCAAAGTCCCATGATATTTTCTTGTAAATATCTTGAATTTTCTAATTATATTTGAATACATTAATTTCTGAGGTTTTTTTTCCAAACACCTTAACGTATATTTTACATGGCATTTACGTGTCTATATTTCTCAAAGACTTCAAGAGAAAATGCATGTAATAGCAATGTCGATGCTGCATGACACGTTTTTGCAACCTAGACATGATTTCATCAGTGAAAATTTGATTTAATGAGTGCTGCCAGCTAATGACATTCTCAACTGGATGCCATGGAGATATGCAAATGAAGGCCAAGACATTGTCCTCATTCCCGGGGATTTACAGAATAATAGGGGATCAAAGTAAAGATGAAAAGTATAACAGCACTTTCAAAACGGACATGAAAATAGGAACAAATTACCTTAATACAAAACATCAGGGCTAAGAGATGAAGCAGTGATGGGTGCTGAGGTACTCTGCAGCCTCTCAAGTGTACTTAATGAAGACAAGTCATGGTAAATAGGTGTTTGAGAGAGATGATTTGGGTGTAGGCGTTCAGCTAAGGGAGCACCGGCACCATCCCTGGAGAACAAAGAAGAAAGAGTGAGTTCAAATGATTTCTAAGAGACATAAAATCTGTGTGCCCTCCCCCCCAGTGACCAGAATAGTAAGACATCCTGAAAGGTGCAATAGTGGCACTTATAGCCTGAGGATAACTAACAGTCATGTAATTGTACTTAATAGGAAGGAATGAATGTCTAGTTTGTTACATTATCCTACAACTTGTGGCTGGTGAGGTCAAGGACCCTAGGGGGAACCTATTAATGCTGCTTCCCTAAAACCAGTATAATTTCTTTTTTTTTGACATTTTTCCTTTATTTTTTATTTCTTCAAGTTACACCTCAATCGCAGTCCCCTCCCTATTCACCCTCCAGTACCACCCTCCCACCCTCAACACCCCATCCTCTTCCCTTTTTTTTTTCTTTTAAGTTTAAGGTATATCTTATTTCCCCCTACAGTTTCTCCTTTCAGTCCAACAAATGGCTCTTTCTCTTATAATAATAAACACAATACAGTACAACAGAGGTAATTAGGCCACAGTTATGAGGGTTATATGGCTTAACGTGCATTCTCAATGACCAGTCCATATGTATTAGGTACCTGACTTTAACATTCTACTATCTAAACATCTCCATGAGTTTAAAGTTCTATATCTGACTCAACATTCATACTAATTGCGACACAATTTTAAAAGTAACTTCTTAGATGTATAACACTCTCTTGACTCCTAAACAACTCAAAATTTAATTATGAGACTTTATCTATCTGTTCTTCAATCACCTCAGAGACCTGAGAGGGATAAATATATCTGATTTTATAGGAAGTACAGGGTCTGCAGCTTCCCAAACTAAGAAATGACATACCAGTGGCTGCCTGGATAGTTCCTATTTTCTCTCCATACATTACAGCATCGCTCTTCACTCATTTGGCCCCGCTTCTCTGACAGACATTGATTGTAGAGCAGGGGTTATGAAGGACTTACCTACCCTGTCTTGGCAGAGCTAGGCTGTCGACTTACCTGCTTCCAGGTTTTGTCCTTTTGGACAGCATTCTGTCTACAGTTGGAGCTAGGGGCTTTTCCTACCAAGAGATAGGCTTGCGACTAATTCAATCATCTCCCATTGGAGATTCTTCGATGCTCATCTTCTACTTGGAGGAGAATAGGGGGTGCTGTCAGGAGTTGATATATCTTGATATAAAAAAATCTAAAGTTACGAAAACATCTTTGAATGCCGTATTCTGCAGATCTCTTGAGGTTTTTGAAGAGGCCCTATCTATCTCTTATATTAGGGTAAGCAGATGTTGCTTGTCTCTTAGCAGGTTTATTTCTGATTAGTTTAGCAAGTAACCATAATAGGCTGTCATAGTACCTAACAGAATGACTGGCTTGCATAACCATTAGTTTGCATTTCTTAATTATCCTAAACAGTTCATGACAGTTAGTAGTAAAAGGCCGAAACATCACATTTCATTTTTTTTCTTTACCTCCTAACCCTTCCATCCCATTTCTCTGGGGTGGGGTGTCCTTATATAACAGTCCCTCATCTCAGTTGAGAGGTCATATGAGGGCCGAGAGCCTCTTCATTCATTGGGGATCTGTGAAGCAGTACCATCAGTGAAAAGTGTCTCGTTGCCTGGGAGAGAGAACTACTAAACAAACAAATCAATAAGCATACCATAGATAGAAAAGACTAAAAAATAGAAAAATATAACTAATATATAAAAAATAAATAAAAAATAAAAATTAAAAATAAGAAGTCTATGTCCAAGTTCCATTTGGTGTGTTAGTTGTAGTATTGATACCTTCTACTATATAGCTAAAATCCTACTATAAGTGAATAGATGCCATATGTGTCCTTCTGAGTCTGGGTTAGTTCACTCAGGATGAGCTTTTCTAGTTCCATCCATTTGGCTGCAAATTGCATAATTTCATTGTTCCTGATAGCTGAATAATATTCCATTGTGTAGATGTACCACAGTTTTTTAACCCATTCTTCGGTTGAGGGACATCTGGGTTGTTTCCAGTTTCTAGCTATTACAAATAAGGCTGCTATAAACATAGGGAGGAAACTTCCTTATGATTCAGTGAAGAGGCATTTGGGTGTATACCCAGAAGTGGTATGGCTGGGTCCTGAGGAAAAGCTATTCCAAGTTTTCTAAGATATCGCCAGACTGACCTCCATAGTGGTTGCACAAGCCTGCACTCCCACCAGCAATGGAGTAGGGTACCCCTTTCTCCACACCCTCGCCTGCATGTGCTGTCATTTGAGTTTTTGATCTTAGCCATTCTGACAGGTGTGAGATGGAATCTCTGAGTCATCTTGAGTTGCATTTCTCTGATGATTAAGGATGTTGAGCATTTCTTCAAGTGTCTCTCAGCCATGAGGGATTCCTCCTTTGTGAATTCTCTATTTAGCTCTGTCCCCCATTTTTTGATTGCATTATTTGCTTTCTTGGCATTTAATTTCTTGAGTTCTTTGTAGGTTTTGGATATTAGCCCTCTGTCAGATGTGGGGTTGGTGAAGATTTTCTCCCAGTCTGTAGGCTGCCGTTTTGTTCGAATGACAGTGTCCTTTGCCTTACAGAAGCTTTTCAGTTTCATGAGGTCCCTTTTATTGATTGTTGATCTCAGGTCCTGAGCTGTTGGTGTTCTGTTCAGCAAGTTGTCGCCTGTGCCAATGAGTTCGAGGGTTCCCCCACTTTTTCTTCTAGTAGATTTAGTGTGACCAGCCTTCTGTTAAGGTCTTTGATCCACTTGGACTTAAGTTTTGTACAAGGTGATAAGTATGGGTCTAACTTCATTCTTTTACAAATGGACATCCAGTTGGACCAGCACCATTTATTGAAGATGCTGTCCTTCTTCCATTGTGCCGTTTTGGCTTCTTTGTCAAAAATTAGGTGGCCATAAGTGTGTGGGTCTATTTCTGGATCTTCAATTCGATTCCATTGATCTACTGGTCTGTTTCTATACCAATACCATGCTGTTTTTACAACTATTGCTCTGTAGTACAGCTTGAAATCTGGGATGGTGATACCTCCAGATTTTTTTTTTTTTTATTGTACAGGATTGATTTAACTATTCTGGGCTTTTTGTTGTTCCATATGAAATCGAGAGTAGCTCTTTCCAAGTCTATAAAAAATTGTGTTGGTATTTTGATAGAAATTGCATTGAATCTATATATTGCTTTTGGTAGGATGGCCATTTTTATTATGTTGATCCTACCTATCCATGAGCATGAGAGATTTTTCCATCTTCTAAAGGCCTCTTCCATTTCTTTCTTCAAGGGCTTGAAGTTCTTGTTGTACAGGTTCTTTACTTGCTTGGTTAGAGTTACCCCCAGGTATTTTATGTTGTTTGTGGCTATTGTGAAGGGGGTTGTTTCCCTTATTTCTTTCTCAGCCCATTTGTTTGTTGTATAAAGAAGGGCTTCTGATTTTTTTGAATTAATTTTGTATCCAGCCACTTTGCTGAAGGTGTTTATCAGCTGTAAGAGTTCTCTGGTGGAATTTTTGGGGTCACTTATGTATACTATCATATCATCTGCAAATAGGGATAATTTGACTTCTTCTTTTCCGATGTTTATCCCTTGATGTCCTTTAGTTGTCTTATTGCTCTAGTAAGAACTTCAAGTACTATATTGAAGAGATATGGTGAAAGTGGACATCCTTGTCTTGTCCCTGAGTTTACAGGAAATGCTTCAAGTTTCTCTCCATTAAATTTGATGTTGGCCACTGGCCTGCTGTATATTGCCTGTATTATTTCTAGGTACAGTCACAATTCCCTCTTTATTCCCACCCTCCAACCCTCTTCTCCCTCAACCCACCTATCCCTTTCCTTTTTTTTTGAAGTTTAAGGTATATCTTCCCCCACCCCAATAGTTCCCCCTTTCAGTCCAACAAATGGCTCTTTCTCTTATAACAATAAATACAATACAAAAACAACAGAAATAATTAGACCACAATTATAAGAGTTATATGGCTTAGCACACATTCTCAATGTCCAGTCCATATGTATTTTGCACCTGACTTTAATATTCTACTATCTAACCATCTCCATGAGTTTAAAGTTCTACATCCAACTCAGCTTTCATCCTAACTTTCATCACAATTTTAAAAACATCTTCTTAGATCCAGAACACCCTCTTGATTCCTAAACAACTCAAAATTTAACTCTGAGACTCTAGCTATCTATTCTTCAAACACCTCAGAAACCTGAAAGGGATAAATATATCTGATTATATAGGAAGTGCAGGGCCCGCGGCTTCCAAAACTAAGAAATGACATACCAGTGGCTGCCTGGATAGTTGCCATTTTCTCTCCATACATTTCAGCATCAATCTTCAGCCATTTGGCCCCATTTCTTTGACAAACATTGATTGTAGAGCAGGAATTATGAAGGACTTGCCTACCCTGTCTTGGCAGAGCTAGGTTGTCGACTTACCTGCTTCCAAGTTTTGTCCTTTTTGGACAGCATTCTGTCTACAGTTGGAGCAAGGGGTTTTTCCTGCCAAGAGATAGGCTAGCCACTAATTCAATCATCCCCCACTGGAGATTCTTCAATGCTCATGTTCTACTTGGAGTAGAATAGGGGGTGCTGTCAGGAGTTGACATGTCTCAATATCAAAAAAATCTAAAGTTAAGCGAACATCTTTGAATGCCATATTCTGCAGATCTCTTGAGGTTTTTGAAGAGGCCCTATCTATCTCTTATATTAGGATAAGCAAATGTTGCTTGTCTCTTTGCAACTTGATTTCTGATTAGCTTAGAAAATAACTATAGTAGATTGTCATAGCACCTAACAAAATGACAGGCTTGCATGACTATTTGTTTACATTTCTTAATTATCCTAAGCAGTTTATGACAATTAGTAGCCATAGGCCGAAACTTCACATTTCATTTTTTTTTCTTTATCCCCTGATCTTTCCATCCTGCTTCACTGGAGTGGGTGTCCCTATATAACAGTCCCTCACCCCAGTTCATAGGTCATATGAGGGCCAGGAGCCTCTTCATACAATGGGGGTCTATGAGGCAATATCACCAGTGAAAAATGTCTCATTGCCAGAGAGAGAGAACTAAAAAAACCAAACAAATAGATAAAAAAGAATAAAAAAATAATAAAAGAATAAAAAATAAAAAGTCTATGTCCATGTTCCCTTAGGTGCGATGGTTGTAGTATCGATATCCTCTACTATATAGCTAAAATAGATAATTTTTTTTAAAAAAAACCTTTTCCCATTCTGTAAGGATGCATTTTGTCCCAATTATGTTCTTTGCCATATAGAAGCTTTTCCGTTTCATGAGGTCATATTTATTAATTGTTGGTCTTTTTCTAATTTTTATTTTTATTTATTCAAGTTACATATCGATCACAGCCCCCTCTATCCTCCCCTCCTGGTCTAACCCCCCTACCCTCTTTAGCCTCTTCCTCCTTCCCTTCTCTTTGGGTGAGGCAGTCCCGCATATATCAACTCCCTCAGTTCATTGGTCACATGAGGGCTAAGAGCTTCCTTTGCACTGGGGCCTGACATGGCAATCCTCTAGGGTAAGGTGTTCCACTGATAGGCCACAGAGTCCATGACAGACACAGCCCCCTCCCGCCCACTTGCTAAGGAATCTGTATGATGACTAAGTTGCCTTTCATCTAGATACGTATGGGGGCACCTGGTGCTTGCACTCTCAGTGTTCTGTTCAGAAAGTCTTCTTCAGTGCCATTGAGTTCAAAACTTTTTCCCATGTTCTGATCTATCAGGTTCAGTGTATCTGGTTTTATGTTGAGGTCTTTTACGCATATGGAGTAAATATCTGTTAGGTCCATTGGGCTTGTAACATCAGTTTGTTCAAGTATTTCTGTTTAGTTTTTGTTGGAATTACCTGTCCATTGGCAAGAGTTGTGTACTGAAGTCTCCCAATATCAGCATGTATCAATATGTGATTTAAATTGTAGTGGTGTTTATGAATTTGGGTTCCCTTGTGTTTGGTGCATAGATGTTAAGAATTGCAATGTTCTCCTGGTGGATGCTTCCTTTAATGAGTATCTCTTCCCTATCTCTTCTGATTATTTTTGGTTTGAAATCTCTAAAAGTAACTTTTATTCCGTTGATTTAATTGTTATCATGGAAGCTTACTGCTTCTGTCTGCTAAACTAGGCCTAGTCCTGGAAGCTTCTAACCTATGTACAATCAAATATCAGCCTAGAATATTTTCAGTCTCTGAGACTTACTCCTGAATAAGCTCACCCTTTCTTGTTCTTTCTGAACTCTGGCTGGCTGGTTCAGTGCAGCTGTTCTGGCTCAAACTCCTCTCTAACCTGACTGAATTCAATCTGGCTGCTCTTAGCTTCTGACTTTTTGCTCAGCTTAGCCTCAAACTCTAGCAACCTGCTCTAATCTTCTGACTCCTTCTCATTC
>CAJQZJ010000594.1:6770977-6804661 GCA_907164525.1 Lophiomys imhausi
ATAGATAGATAGATAGATAGATAGATAGATAGATAGATAGATAGATAGATAGATGGATGGATGGATGGATGGATGGATGGATGGATGGATGGATGGATGAATGAATAAATAAACAAATGAACGAACGAACGAACAAAAAAACAAACAAACAAACAAATAAATAAATAAATAAAGTTAGGTTTGATTCTAAGTTTCTTGGTCTTTCCCCCTTGCAGTTTTTGCTATTCTTTCTTTGTTCTGTACATTTGATGTTTTGAGATGAATTTCTTTTCTGGTCTAGTCAATTTGGTGTTCTATATGCTTCTTTACCTTGATAAGCATCTTATTTTTAGGTTAGGAAAATCTTCATCTATGCTTTTATTGAAAATGCTTTCTATTCCCTTAACCTGGGTTTCTTCTTCCTCTATTCTTGTATTTTTGGTTGTGAGCCTAGCCTTTAATGGCTGAGCCATCTCTCCAGCCCCTTCCTCTATTCTTATTCTTAGATTTGGTCTTTTCTTGATGTCGAAGATTTCTTGGATGTTTTGTGCCAGGATTTTCTTAGATTTAACAGTTTCTTTGACCAAGGTATCCATTTCTTCTATTGAATCTTCAGTACCTGATATTCTATCTATCTATCTATCTATCTATCTATCTATCCATCTGTCTACCCATCTATCTATCTCTCCTATATTTTCTAATCTGTTGATGGGGCTTGATTCTAAAGTTCACATTCCTAAATCTTTCATTTCCAGAATTCCCTCAGTTTGAGTTTCCTTTACTGATTCTATGTTCACTTTCAGATCTTGAACTGTTTTATTCCTTTCCTTCCACTGCTTGATTGTGTTAGATTTCTTTAGAGATATATTCATTTCCTCTTTAAGGACTTCTAACATATTCATAAATTATCTTCTAAGGTCTTTGTCTTGTGCTTCAGCTATGTTGAAATACTGAGGGCCCACTGTGGTAGGGTTCCTGGGATCTAGCAGAGATGTATTTTCTTACCTGTAGTTGATTGTGTTTTTATGCTGGCATGTAAGTTTCTGGGTTTGGGAAGATTGTAATTCTAGGTGAATTACAATTACAATCTGGTCTTAACTTTGTCAGGTGGATGTTTTGCTCCTTGGTTTCTCTTGCCCCTGTTGGTTCATAGGAGCTTATGGAATCTGTGTGTTGCCTAGTAGGAAATTCTTCTAAAATCCTGATAAGCATGGCTACTAGGGGTTTCAGGTAAAAATTTTTTTCTAGGTATTGGGAACTGACACATAGAATTTTGGATAAACTAGGAGGAATAAGGGTGAGGAGGGCCACAGGAAGGCAGAAAGCAAGGTGTTCTGTGGGGATCTGTCTAGTCCCCTGGGAATGGGGGCAGAGAGGGAGGATAGACCACAGAACGTATCTGCTACAGAGGCTGGGATTGAGACTGAGGGATTGGATATGGAGGAGGGAAGCAGGAGGTGAAGATCTGCAGTGAGCTTACCTACTTTTTCTTTGGTTCCTTTTCTTCTGTTTGTTTTATCCTATTCCAATTTGGTTTTGTTTTATCTTATTTTATTAATAATATTATTTAGATGCCTGTTCATTTTCTGTAGAGAGACAGAAAGGGTGTGGATTCAGAGGGGAGGGAAGAGGGAAGATCTCAGAGGAGTTAGGGGAAGAGAAAATGTAATTACTTTTTATTGGATTCTTTGTGAATTTCAGATGATGCACCCAAATCCCAGTCATCTCCCCATCCCTCCATATCTAGTCTCCACCCTTGTAACATCCCCCCAAAGAAAACAAAAATAAACAAACAAACAAATAAATAATCTTGCCATGGAAACTATAGTGTGTCACAGTGTGTCCCACAGTACACCCTTTTGCTCAAACAGCTTTACTTGCAAATGTTCATTGCAATGAGTCATTGGTCTGGTTGCAGAACTCTAGTTTCTGCTACTTGATCCTCACTGGGATTTCTCTCAGATATACTGTTGTTGCCCTGTGTCATGGATATCCTGTAGCTTTGGTTCTGCAGGACCGGCCCCTTAATGTACTCCAGAAGTTAATAGATGAGGTAGATATTGGGGGTGTGCCAAGTCAAAGCCCTGGATGTGAGCCTGAGTGGTAGCTGAGTTTTTCACCCCACCAGTTCTCCTGAGTCTGTGCCATCAGGGCCAGCCCTCCTGTTTCGCCCAGGCAAGGAGTAGGGGCAGCTAACCCAAGTGATGCAGCCACCAAGGAGTAGGACAAGCTCTCCCAGGCTCATGCTGTCCCAGCCAGTTCTCCTCCACCCACTCAGCCAGGACCAGCTCTCCAGCACTGTCCCAGAAAGGTGCAGAGTGCTGCGGTCAGTGATCCCTTCAGACTGGCTCATCTTCTCCTGCCACTAGGGCCAGTGCTACCATGCTGCCCAGGTGAGGGGCAGGGCCATCTCCTTCCAAAGGTAGAGGCAGGCAGATTTCTGTGAGTTCCAGGCCAGTCTGACCTACAAAGGAAGTCCAGGACATGCAGGACTCTGTTGCACAGAGAAATCCTGTCTCAAAACAAATATATATATTTTTTTTCAAAAAAATAAAAACTAAAAAATTTTTCAGAAAGAAAACATGATGAATATGGATCTTATACTTATGAGACTTGGGAATAAGTACTTGCCTGTTCTCTTTTTCCTTTCATTCTTTCTTTTCTTGTTTTTGTTTCACTTCAAATCTTAAGTGACAGCTACTCTCACTTTATAAAGATTTTGAAAATGTATTTGAAATCATCAGTTATTTTGTAAAACAACACTGATCGTTTCATACTAGATCAGCTTTGCTATAAGTTATAACATTTGGGTTTTTTTAATACTATCTTATCAACAAGAGTCATTGAATACATTTTCCCATGCAAAGCCAAAGTTAGTGTATTTGTGAAAGAGGATGTGAATATAGAGAGACATGGAGGCCTTGGCTACTGCTCTTTTCAACAACCTACTCCCATGGCAGCAGGACCTATTAGAGAGAAGCAACCTTGTCACCACAAATTTAGGCCCAAATAATTTCACAGAAAAGGAAAAAGAAGTATGTGGCAACTCTATCTTGCTCCATCTTTTTCACAAAATAACTTCTCAGAAATATGATCAGCGTTTGAGACAACAAGTGATTAAAATTTAAAAGGGCCTTAAAAAGAGAAAAAGTCTACTCATATCAAAGATTTGAAAGCTTAATGAAGGGTGAAAGTAATCGCAGTCTTTAACATGGTTTCTCACAGCGGACGACTGAGCCAAAGAAATACTTTGATGATTCATATTATCATATAGAGATGAAAGTGCTCCTCTTTATGAGCACTTGGGGTGCTCTTTTGTACACTTTTGTGCCTTGGGGTACTTACAGAGCAATGTGAAAGCTCACCTTTAAAACTGAAGAAGCCCTGTGTTTGTGGTGTCATTTGTCACTTGAACAAGAAAATCAAGCATGAGTGTAGATGCTTCATGAAGGATTTTAAACTGCGACTCAGAGCACTTTCTCTGCACCTTTGTGCTGGCTCAGCTCATGGCAAAGGAGGGAGAGAAAGAGGTCTCTGAAAGATCAGAGCTGCCACATAGGCAGCCATCAGATACTCCCACCTATTGTCCTCTTCTTCTCTGTGCCAGGTGACAGCTTATAGGAATTCTGATGAACTTGTTTGGCCAGGAATGTTCTAGTGAAGTTAAGGCATTAGCTCAATGGAAGTTTTATGGCCCCAAAGAGCATCCAAAGTGTTCCACTGACGACAAAGTGCACGTGATTGGATGACAAAATGGAGAAGTTCCATGAGGAAAGCTGCAGTAGTCATCATCAGGCCAGATGCACCTTTGCTGGGTGAGTTGATGACGAGTTTGTGATTGTTCCACCAGTGTGTCTTCTTCAAAGATTTGCAGACTCTCTAATGATGCACATGGACTGGTAGTGGCTCTTTGACTTCTTTTAGACATTTTAATCAGGCCTACCATCAATATGATTCCAATCAATACCAACTGACTGGTATCTTCAGCTATACATGCTCACAAAGATTTAAATTGGATTCTTTAAGGGTTCTTGAGACAGGGTCTCACTATGTGATCTAGGATACCATAAAACTCTCAATCCGCCTCAGCCTCCCAACTGTCGGTATTACTAATGTATGATAAGACACATGAAATATTTGTATACATTTTGTAGAGATAGAGAATTTAGGATTGTGTATCACTACTTTTTTCAAAATAATGAATCAGTTTTTAAGTTTCCACACAAAGTAACGGATTTCATTATGGCCCTTTTGACATCAGTCATTATAATTCATTCATTATTCTCCCCATGGACCATCCCCGTTTACCATCTGATTTTTCCTTCCCAAGATTGTCCCCACTCTACTTTTTTAGTACATGCATTCCATTGCTCCTTCAAATTCTTTATGATCTCATCTTCCCCATCATGACCCTCTTTCTAGTTTTATCACACACAAATACACACACACACACACACACACACACACACACACACACACACACACATATATATAGTTTGTGTGTGTGTATTTATATATACACATTTGTGTGTTAAAACACAAACACATTCCACCCATTTTCAGTCAAATGCCATGATTTGATGGTATATGTGTCATATATATGTATATATATATGTTTTGAACAAATTTAAATAAAACTTTAAAAAGCAAGTATTTATTTAATATTTATTATATTCTGGTCACAAGAATGTATACTAGACAAAAGATTAATCTCATGTCTTAACAAGATAAGGAGGTAAATGAAGAGGTAGCAGGCAGACCAGCACAGAGTGGAGACTGAGGGAGACTGCAAATTTGACATTAGAGACTGGGATATAAATTTAGGATATTAGAACCAGTTACGGTATACTTGACTTCTGCCCCAGGAGCTGGATACAAGGTAAAGAATCCTGAGTGGAACAAATCAGTTTACACTCCTGTAGTTCCATTTTTAGTAAATGCACTACCAGAAGGAAAATTGTAGAAACCTGAAGACTGTGTCTACAACCAACTTACTATAAAACCTAGCAGATAATGAACACCCCACAAATAACTGTGCAGCTAAGGGAAGCAAGCCATGTACAAGAGCTACTTTCTTTTTAAATTTTAAACCTTTTCATACAGAACCTGACTCTGTAGCACAAACTGGCCTCAAACTCGTGATCCTACCATTTCAGCTTGCTGGATGCTCTAATAGTTTAGAAATTGTAAACCTTTCATTTGAAATATTATACTTAATGGCGACATAGTACAAAGAATTCCCACTTAACCTCCTTCATACTTTATAGGTAAGGTCACAAATTCCATCTGTACTTACTTACCTGTGGTTGTATTACTTCAATGCACACTCTCTCACTGTCTGTCCTCTTAGGCAATCACAACCTCTGCCTTCTGAGATTTTGAGCCATGAAGAATACAGATGTCTATCCAGGTTGTAGTTGAATGCAGCACCAACTGAGTCTCCCACCAGGAAGAATACAGATGTCTACCCAGGTTGTAGTTGTATGCAGCACCCAGTAGGCCTCCTGCCATGCAAAATACAGACGTCTACCTAGGGTGTACTTATTTGCAGCACCAAGTGGGTCTCCCTCAGGAAAAAATCTTCAAGCCAAAAACTAATCCTCTTTCAGAAAGTGTGTAGTTCCTATCAGTGGGAAGTTTGATCTAATACAATCTACTTTACCATAAATCCCAGTAGAGTCATCTGTCTTTCTTACCAATTGGAAAGGGGAAATGATACAATTAACATTTCACTGTTAACTCATGATTATAAAACATATTTCAAAGCCTTTTCTTTAGCATGTGAATTTCCTTTTCCTTGCTAAATAGTCAAGTGTTTTGCTAACTGAAAATGCTCATGGTGTCTGGTAAATTAAACAAGAGTAGAAACAGCCCCCGTATTAATTATGTTCCAATTCATCTTCCAGGTTCTTTGTATGCATTATCTCAAAAGAAAATGTTCATATAAGCACAGCAGACAAAGCATTCATTCTCTGAGGAGTAAAATCATTTTATGAACTTGTACATTGAAGTTCAGGAGGTTAAATAGTTTGTCTTAGCTGCACAGGTGGTATGTGGTAGAATTTGGGAGAGAAAAAAAATTCACTCACAGCAGTGCATGGTGGCACACGCCTTTAATCCCAGCACTTGAGAGGCAGAGGCAGGCGGATCTCTGACTTAAAAGTCAGCCTAATCTACAAAGTGAGTTCCAAGACAGCCAGAGAAACCCTGTCTCGAAAAAACAAAAACAAATGTGCTCAGAGCAAACAGCCACATGCTGTGCTGTCTCCTAAAAGCACAAATCTCCAACTATGGTTCTATCTTGGTCATCGTTAACCACAGGAAAAATGTCATGCATATGTCTGCATTGTTCTAATTTTATTTCTTCAGTATTGGGAATTGAGCTGAGAGCCTCAAACAATATATGCAAACTTTTAATCTACCAATGAGCTGCAGTCTCAGTCCCTCATTTGTCTTTATTTTTGAGACAGAATCTCACTGCGTGTAAAAGTAACTTTTATTCGCCTGACGTAATTGTCATCTTGGAGACTTACTGCCTCCATCTGCTAACCTAGGCCTAGGCCTTGAAGCTTCTAGCCACAATTTTTTCTAGGCCTAGAATGGTTTCAGCCTCTGAGACTTACTGTTGAATAAGCTCACCTTTTCTAGCTCATTTTGAACTCTGACTGGCTGATTCGGTTAGGTTGTTCTGCCTCAAACTCTTCTCCCAACTGACTTACTCAATCTGGCTTCTCTTTCAGCCTCTTTCTAAATTGCTCTGCTAGGCCTCAAACTAACTCTAGCAATCTGGTCTAATCTTCTGACTCCTCATTCTCTGACTCATTCTGTCTTCACCTGTGTCTTGCTTGTTCTCTCTTCAACCTGTCTCTATAAAACTCTCCCAGTAAAACTGCCCCCTCTCTCCACAAACTGAGCCATGAATTCAGTTCACTCACTGCCTCTCAACTCACTGACTGAACTGAACTGACAGAACACAACTGACTAGAACTCAGAGATCAGCACGCCTCTGTCTCCTGAGAGCTAGGACTAAAGGTGTGTGCCACCTTGCCTGGACCTAAGTAAGGTTTTCTTTACCTGAAACTTGCTCTATACTAAGCTGACCTTGAACTCAGAGATCAGCACGCCTCTGTCTCCTGAGCGCTAGGACTAAAGGTGTATGCCACCTTGCCTGGACCTAAGTAAGGTTTTCTTTACCTGAAACTTGCTCTATACTAAGCTGTCCTTGAACTCAGAGATCTGCTTGCCTCTGTCTCCTGGGATTAAAGGGATATCTACATTCCAGCAAGATCACACAGACCTAGAAGGTTTTTGGATGTGATTTCTTTGCCAGAACTGGCATGTTCTGAATTAAAATTCCTCTACAACTAAGTTCCTCCACTGACCTTGAACTCACTTGGTAACCCAGCCAGCCTTGAACTTGTAATTCTCCTGCCTCATCCTCCATGATAACTGGGATTATAGGCTGATGCCAACATTTGTCTAACTTTGAATGTGTTGTTTAACTTTTGACTGGTTTGTGGCTGGAGAAATGGCTCAGTGGTTAGCAATGGTACCTTTTCTTCCAGAGGACCCAGGTTCAATTCCCAGCACCCACATGGCAGCTCACAATTGTCTATAACTCCAAGATCTGACAACTTTACACAGTCATATGTGCAGGTAAAACATCAATGCACATAAGATTAAAGTAAATAAATAATTTTTTTAAATAGCATTATTCCAATCCACAAAAAAAATACTTTTCACTGATTTTTAATATGTGGTATAAAGAATAAGTGAAATAAACATAATTACAGAGTTTTTACTAAATAGCTTGATTTCAAAATAAAAAAATTGTATCTTATAGGCTGGGGTGTTTCTTGTATAGATGGTAATGCACCTGAAATTCATTATAGAGTAAAGCAAGTCTATACCTCTTATACTGAAAGATTCTCCTGTTTTGTTTTTATCTGCAAGACAAAGTCAGCAACTGTGCAACTATTGACATAGGTTGCATCTTTTAGCATTAAGAGACTTCTCTACCCTCCCTCCCCAATATGCCTCTCCATCTGTCTCCATCTTTCCTTCCCCTTTCCTCTCTCTCACCTACTTGCTTTTATCATAAGCATGTCATGCTGCGGGGACATGACAAGTGTGTACTTAGGCAAAGCAGTTCTTTCCTTAAATGCACTCAGAGGGCACAGCACAGCTGAGCTCTGTGACTCCCCTCACAGGTCTCCTCTGCATGTGAACCTCCACAGGATCCTATTCAACTGACGGAACTAAGAAGAAAGAACAATGTCCCTCTATACAAGGTGGATTCTGCATTGTCCCACACGTAGCCTGTTGATGGCCGTGGGATGGCAAAGTCATCTTCATTAGACGGAATTTAATAGTGAATCAAAGTTCTTGTGGAGAATAGACGGATCTAAACTTTAGCCTCCCTTGGGTCCTGCTGAAAGATTAGAGGGAAAGAGTAGGGCCTTAGTAAGTTGAATGTATCAGATTGTTTTTCACTAATAGTTCTCTTGTAAAACGCTAAAGCCCACCCACTTTAACCCTTTTAAAAATAGACAGAGAAACAGGCAGAGTGGGAGATAGGAGAAAAAACAGCCTCAGGATAATATACCATGGGCATTGATTTCATCTTTTTTTTTTTTTTCAACACGCTGCTATCCTTGCAGCAAGTTCCATGATGTTCCAAGGTGCCCATCAAAATTAAAGGAGTTCCCCTGTTCAGTTCTGGGAGTTTTTATTATACTCACTGCCTCCATACTGTAACTTGAATAAGTAACTGACGGAATCAAATAGCTTCTTTCTGTGGAAGTTTCAAAGGCCACACTTGGGATGCAGGCTGCTTGTAAGATCTCAAAAAATAGTAGGACTAGAGAAAGTTTAGAGTGGACAAAAAGGTGGAGCCACAGGGAAAGAGCATGAGCCAGCTTCTGTAGGGCAGGCCAGACACAGTTAACAAGGAAGAAGGAAGCAGAAACAAACGTGTTAGGTGATCTTCAGTCCAAAGAAATCTCTGCTGGACAACTGGGCATTCTGCTCCTTGCCTTTTATTCCCACTTCCTTTCAAAGCACTGGCAAAGTGAAAAGAGAGATGGTGGCGCTGGCTATCAAGGCTCGGCTATCAGCTGGCCTCCTCCAGGGTCTTTCATCTTTTGTGGACACCTTATGAGTGCTGTGTGGTAACACTGGAGTGTCAATCTTATACCATCTATTGCACAGAAATGTCACGGAGGCTGAAAAAGAACCGCCAAATAGAAATTGCTGCTCTCCCGAGTATAAAGCTGTACTGATAAGAACCAGTGGATCCAAAGGGGCTTGCATGGGTTTCTTTCTCCCTCTGGGGAAGAAAGGTGGAAAAAAGCTTGGTTTATTTTTCGGAGGGGTGAGAAAGGCGTTGTCAGAGAAGGAAAAGGCAGAGTGAAGATTTTCCTGGGATTGGTGTTGGCTATGAGTATGCTGTCTGACTCGACAACAAAGCTAACACACACAATACTTGCTACCATTACAAAAAATCTGGTTTTCTTTCACAGAGGATTTCAAGAGTTAAGAATGCATACAAACTATAAATGGAGATTTACAATCAAAATCTACCTTAGCCATACCTTTCTCTAAATCGCTGCTAGGGACCAGTATTAGAAAATTTTGGAAGAGTAAGGTAGCATCTCTGTACCAAGAGCCCTCCTCTGGGATATTGAGAACAATGGAGACAGTATTTGCAAAAATGTGAACAAGATGATCAGGGCCAGAATAAACCCAGACAGGAGACAGTAAGATAAGGGGTACATTGCCTAAGTGAGGGTCCTGGGTGAGAGGGAAAGGTAGTATTTGTAGACAGACTGCCCTGTGAGAGGGCAGGCACAGATCCAGGGTCACGGAGAACAAAGGAGACACCCTGCAACTTTCTTCTATCTGCTTATTTCTTCCCATGATCCCTTAGAACTAGCCCCAACCGAAGCCAAGAGGCAAGTAAACTTACTATTTGTTGCCCCTGAGAGTTGCAATTGCCTCTTTCATGGGACCAGGACAGAAATTAAAACAAAACAGGAGTGAAATTGATTTTAAGTAAGATTCCAAATGCAGAATTACAGAAATCATTCCCTACTGTATTTTCTGTACAGAACAAGTATTCAAAACATTAGCTTGTTAGGCTCTTGGTGGGTGCTTCAGATTTAAGTCATCACATGTAGGGAGAGAATTCTTGGTGGAAAACTTTATAGGTAGCAGGAACAGGAATGTTCTGGTTTATTTAGCTAGCCACACTGTTTTGTTTTCTTATTTGGGAATAGCTATATGAAGTGTTGTGATGGATTTTCTTCAGAAATCACCTTTATCTATTCTTGGAATGTTTCAACACCAGGCAGTTGTATATTGATTTTAGTCTCGATCTTCTACTGTTACAAGAGCAGAACATTCCACAATGAAGTTAACATTTATAAGCAAAGCTTCCTCAGGGAGGGTAACATGTTAGGACTGAAAGAGACTTTAAAAATCAAATCTAAAATGTGTATTTTACAAACGAGAGGCAACAACCTAGAGACAGTAGTAATGGTTAGCAGCATTAAGAGTCAACTTTCCTGACTTCACATCTGGGCATCTATCTCACTTTCCAGAGATACAGTTCCTGTCTGTATTCTTTTTACATTCAGGATATATACCAAGGAAATAATAAATCTCTTTAAAAACCTTTGTTTGTTTTTTTTTTAATTCGGTACACAAAGTTTCCTGAAAAGCTGCCACTCTCAAACTCTCCTTTTCTTTGTTTGACTAGGTTCTTCAAGAAAGGTCATCATCATTCTTCTCAGTCAGCACTGAGGGCATCCCCAGGGTGGAAGATGAGAGAGTCCTCAAGGACTTTCAGGAAGTCCTGTTCTGCTGAATTCAGCATTCCTCTGTAACTGAAAATTCTTGGGTAAACAAAAATGATAAGCTATACATTCAGATTCTCAGGCTCTCTTGGTTTCAAAGTTTCCCTTACAAATTTAGCTTGTTATGAAAAGAAAGAACTTTATCGTGTGTTGTTTTCAGCATCATGAAAAAACTCTTCTGGCTCACAGAGAGTTTCCTGGATATAAATCAATCTGACTTCAGTTCTATTTTATTCTCCAACAATCATACTCTGATATCTTACTCAGCTTGGTTGCTATTCCTATGTTCTTTTAAATATCTGCTTTATTATTTTTCTCTACAATGAGGAGTGACATATAAACAGAAGACCCAGCCTTCATGGCAGGTGTGTGTTTGCTGTACTTACAGAAAGGTCACTGAGAGTCCATGCAAATCAGGGCATTTGCAGAATGGCCTACCCATCTAGAGTAACAGGTGTGTTGTAGGAGAGAACTATAAAGGACTCGGTTTGAATAATGGCTGTTGATATTTCTCTCTGCTATGTTTTGTACAGTTCACCTCCTGGGTCACACTGTTCATGTCCCAACTCTACAGGAATGCCAGTGGAGGTCTGTTGTGTCTAATGTTCCACTTGATGGGACATTGATCTTAGAACACAGGACCACCAAGTGTCTGCCTCCAGCCTTCTCAAAAGAAAATGTATAAGTTTTATCAATAATAGTTAGTGATGGAACATCAGCATTTAAGTTATTTTGTCTCTGGCAAAAAAAAAAGTTTAGGAAAGTTTTAGTTGCCTGCTGCAGGCTTAAAAGTCAAAGTTAAAGTATGTGAAAGCAGTCAGTATTTGGCCTGAATCTTTTAAGAACCTTCAGTCATGGTAGGCACGGTGATGCACACTTATTATCACTCAGAGACCAACAAAGAAGGATTTTAAAATTGAGGCCAACCTGGGCTTCCACTGAAGACTTTGTCTCCAAAACAATAACAGCAAAAATCCTTCATAGACAGAAAAGAATTTTTTTTAAACATCCATTCATAAATATTTAAGTAAATCATTATATCTTTATAGAATATCTAATCTTAGTTCTTTTTATAAATTAGGTTAGACCAAGTGCTTATCTATGAACTCAATCAGTAATATTGAAAACAAAGCAAAGCGGGAGAAGGGTGAGGGGTTACATGTGAGAGAGAGAAGGAAAAATAGCTGTAAATGTTTCCAACTTTCTTTCCTGGAGAAAGTCCTATTTGCACCTGGAATTTTGTTCTTCACCTTCCTACAGAGTTAAATGATTATAGAAATAAATGACAGGTAATTTTTAAAGAAATTACTTGGCAAACCTATACCAATGCTTTAGGAGTCTGTTTCCTGTTCTGTGAAACTGCACATCACTTCTCACTATTACTGATGGAATGTGTCCTACACAAATCCTCAAGGTGATGGTTTTTGGAGGAAGAGTCTCTGGAAAGTAATTAGGCCAAGAGAATAGAGCCCTTTAAATGAGATGAATGCTCTTCTAAAAGGCTTAAAGGAATGATCTCACCCACCAACTAGAAGATACAAGAAGGTAGTCAGCCATCTACAACACCTCCCCTCTCCAAAGTCCAAATCTGACGGCACTGAGCTTCATGCCCTGGCATCCAATCATGTCACAATAAGCAGTGACATTCTGGCTCACCGACATTCCCCATCTGGAGCTAGTTCTTTCTACTCAAGCTGACTTGCAGATCCAGGAAAGTACTTAGAAGTCCCTGGATGCTGAAATTCCTTCCACATAAGTGTTGGGCAGGGATATTATGGCCTGTTCCGAGATTGACTTGCTGCTGCTGGTGTTGCTGTGGACTGGACAGAACCAGTCCCCACAAGCGGAAGGTGATTCAGAAGTCTCCAATCCTGTTAAAATATGCACAGATCTGATGGGATTCTGCTCACTCACCTCATTCATTACCTTTGTTAGCTTTTTCTTCTTGACACATCCTCTCACAGTCTTTTCTATCAAATACTGAAACTGGAACTTTCCAAATTAAAGTCAGTGTGCATGGAACCTGTTTGTATTACTGAACAGAACAATTCTTGGTAACTTTGAGAAATCATCCTCAAATCACTACCACTGAATATTATAATTCCTCACTCAGTTCAACAAAAGTACCTTGAAGTCTTTTAACCATAGTCTCTGAAAAATCATTCATGTAATAATACAGGTGAGTGAGAAGAAGATCAAGGTGCTATGGCCATGAGAAGAGGGACCTGAATACAGAGTAAATGTTGGGCTGGCTTAATTCTTTGGACTAACCATTCTTCTAAATAGTCTGAGTTCTTAGATGGCTGGTGTAAGATTGGAACTAGAGGGCTGAGCACTGGGCACCAGTACACCATATTTAAAGAGCTTCACCAGGCCCAGGGAATGCTGGGCTGGACTTCATGAGGTTGCTTTCCAGGTGCCAAGTGTGCTTCATTCTAGACTTCATCTTAACTCCAAACACTGGAGGATTTAATATCTACTATTTGGACAGGCGTGGTGGCACATGCCTTTAATCCCAGAACTCGGGAGGCAGAGGCAGGCGGATCTTTGCAAGTTCAAGGCCAACTTGGTCTACAAAATGAGTCCAGGAGAGTGAAGGATACACATAGAAACCCTGTCTCAAAAAAAAAAAAAAGAAAGAAAGAAAGAAAAAAGAGAAAGAAAAGAAATGTCTACTATTTGATAGCAATACTCTGAACATAAAGGAGAAAGGTAAGATACCCTGTTGCATGTAACAGGAAAAGGAAACATGCATGTAGGAGGTGCAGAGGGTGCAATAAGAGATTATTCCCCATACATCACTCCTGGAGAAAAGTATGTATACTCTTTTAATATTTTCTATGCATTTTCATCAATATTGTTTCTAATAACATTTTGTTTATAGTCTCCTTTACATTCACCACATAAACAAATTATTTTTCCAAAACAGTTCAAATGGTGTCACTTTTAGCAAGTGCATCATCCTCCTAGCTACTCCTTATAGCCTCGAGAACTGTTAAGCAAGGTCAGCAAAGCTGTGTTGGCCTTTGTTAGTTTTCTCAACTTCCTTGCTAGGACAGAAATACTTCCCCATGGAGTCAACTCTTAACCTTTGTTTTATCCTAAGATGGGATTGAAGGGTAAAGATTCTTTTAGGGGCAACACCCATGTGACAGAAAATGGAGAAGGACATAAAAAGGCAGCGAGAATATCTATGCTTAGCCGGACTGGAATGGACTGAAAGCAGGGGACATCTATGTGAAGATACTTCAGAATACCCCACAAAAAGGAAGAGGCATCAAGCTCTTTAGCTGGGGCAACCATGAATGTAGGTCTGTGTCTCCCTAGGGCTAGCTTCTCATGGCATTTCTGTCTCCTGGGCAAAACTAGACAGCTTGTGTTCCAGGGTTCAATAGCTTAGGCCCTATGGCAATAAAGCTCCCTGAAGTTGGAAAGCTGGAAGCTCTTTTCTTCATCACTGAAATTTTAGCTATAACCTGTCAATCTTTCATACCCCCACAGACTTAAGAATCAGAAATGGTGCCCTTTACTCTTCTGTCGCACCTTTTAGTCCAGTAATTCTTTGATTTATGCTCAAGGACAATATGAAGGGCAGGGGCTGTAGCCCGGTGTAGCTCACTTGCCTACTATGCATGTGACTCTAGGTTCAACCCCCAGTGCTGTTGTAAGAAGAAAAGGGAGCAGGGTGAGGTGGGATGAGATTGAGTCAAGTACAATATAGAACCTATGAACTATCACAACCCCACACCACTCAGGTTCACACCATTCAGACATCACTCTGTGTTCTCTTCCTCATTCACAGAGGACTTTGCTATTTGGTAAGAGTTTTTCTCATCCAAGTCTTTTCCAAACTACAAGGTAAATTCAATCTTCAGGCCTCTCACTTCCTTAAGTTTTCTATCAGTCATGACCTTCTTCTTAACCTCTTTTCTACTTACCATCCAAATATCTGCTCAAAATAATTCTTTCTGGGAAGCTATTTTATATCTGGGAATATGGAAGTGCTTTTCCTTTTCCATGTAAGGTCTCACATGAGTTAGGCTGCTCTCTAGCTCATATTGAGCCGAGGATAATACTGAACTTCCTGTGTTGCTGGAATCACAGAGTACCCTATCACGCCTGATTTTATATGATGCTGGAGATAGCCGAGGGCTTCGTGCATTCTACCCATTCAAACTAAACCACCAGTCTATAGGTAGGAAAAAAAAGTTTATTTGGGGAAACACCTGCCTGGCTGCCTCAGAGAAAGGAAGACAGCATTTGGCAGCAAAGCAAAAGGATGTTATATGATAGTCAGTAGGTCTTTGATACAGGTTGTTTGTGTTAACCAGGAACTAGATGCCCTTTCCAGAGGTAGCTGACTTGACCCTCGGGGCAGATAACAGAGATAATAGCTTTGCTGGTAAACGGAAACCTACCTTATGAGATTCCTGAAGAATGCTGTTTAGGTTTCTGTTATTCCCATGACAATCCTTCTGTTTACCTGGTCAGATTCCTTCTGTTTAAGATATTGTCAACAGCACTGCCATTTTGGGAGGTCCACTCTGGGCCTAACACTAGAGTTAAATCCCCCAAACTTTTGGTTCATTATTTATTCACTTTTATTACATAACAGCAATACTTGAGACTAGGTAGGATTTTACTATTTGTTTGATACAGAAAACTATACCTATCAAAATTAATACAGTATATTCCCAGTTTATACAACTACAATGCAACTCCTGCACAGACCTAAAGCTCAGGGATCATTGTGGAAAAGGAGATGGAAAAATTAAGAGCCAGAGGAACAGCGAGTTCGTTCTGACCTCGTGTCTCCTAGGAATGTCACGAGCTACACCGATAAAGTCTCACCAACATGACTGCCTGAACATAAGCTGAACAAGGACACAACAATAGACATGCCAGGGTAGATGGAGGAAAGCTCATGAGGCCTCACCCGTACACAAAGAACCACAAGTAACGAAGGAATGCTGAGAGTGGAAGACATAGTGTTCCCCAGGAAAGATCACCAACTGGTTATTCAATACCAAATGATCATCCCTGAAAACATAAATAGAGGTAATATTATACCAACTGAGCAAATTGTATTTATGTACATAGGAGTGTGTGTGTGTGTGTGTGTGTGTGTGTGTGTTCATGTAACAAGAATTAATAAAAAATTTGAAAGTAAGAAAGGAGGGGTACATGGAAAGGTTTGGAGGGAAGAAATGGAAGGAGAAAATATGTAGTTACATTATATAAAAAAAACAAATATTTTTTATGTTTATTTATTACTTCAGGTTACATCTCCATCCCAGTGCCCTCTTTCCACCCCTCCCAGTCCCACTCTCCCACCCTCCATCCTCTATCCCTTCCATCCCACTCCTCTGGAGTAGAGTGTCCTTACCTATCAGTCCCGCCCCACCCCCGCCCCAGTTCAGCAGTCATATGAGGACCAAGAGCCTCCTTATACACTGGGGGCCTACAAGGCAGCACCACTAGGGCAATATATTTCACTGACAGGTAACAAAGTCTATATTCATGTTCCCTTTGGTACATTGGTTGCAGTATAGTTATCCTGTACTATATGGCTAAAATCCGATTATAAGTGAATAGATGCCATGGGCATCCTTCTGAGTCTGGGTTAGCTCACTCAGGATGAGCTTCTCTAGTTCCATCCATTTGGCTGCAAATTGCATGATTTCGTTGTTTCTGATGGCTGAGTAGTATTCCATTGTGTAGATGTACCACAGTAGTTTTTTTTTTTTTTTTTATCCATTCCTTGGTTGAGGGACATCTGGGTTGTTTCCAGTTTCTAGCTATTACAATTTAAGCTGCTATGAACATAGATGAGAAAATGTCCTTGTGGTTTGATGAGGAATCATTTGGATGTATACCCAGAAATGGTATGGCTGGGTCTTGAGGTAGAGCTATTTCAAATTTTCCAAGATATTGCCAGACTGATTTCCATAGTGGTTGTACAAACTTGCACTCCCACCAGCAAAGGAGAAGTGTTCCCCTTTCTCCACACCCTCACCAGCATGTGCTGTCATTTGAGTTTTTGAACAGAACACGAACAGCTCAGGCTCTAAGACCAACAATCAATAAATGGGACCTCATGAAAGTTAAAAGCTTCTGTAAGGCAAAAGACACTGTCATTCAAACAAGACGGCAGCGTACAGATTGGGAAAAAAATCTTCACCAACCCCGAATCTGACAGAGGGCTAATATCCATAACTTACAAAGAACTCAATAAATTAAATGCCCAGAAACCAAATAATCCAATCAAAAAATGGGAAACAGAGCTAAACAGAGAATTCACAAAGGGGGAATCCCTAATGGCTGAAAGACACTTGAAGAAATGGTCAGCATCCTTAATTATTAGAGAAATGCAACTCAAGATGGCTCTGAGATTCCATCTCGCACCTGTCAGAATGGCTAAGATCACATTTTTTTTTTTAAAGAAGAAAAGCTAAGACTGTTTTGTAACTTCAAAAAAAGTGAACTTGGTTGTCCTTGAGATTCACCAGAAACTTCAAGTTGTCAGAAGCTTTCAGCATATATTCAGATTGGTTCATTGTGTATATTAATCCATTTCTTAAGAAAAACTCAACTTTACAATCCTAAATAATGCTGGTTTTTGAAATTTTGCCATTAGTCTTTTAAAAATGATGCAATAAGTATGTTGAAATGTCTAGAAGATCATGTTAATCAAGACAAAGCAGAATCTCATTGAAGACTTTTAGCCTGAGAGTATTGAACCCACAGTCACCTCAGAGAAGAGAGTGAGAGTCTGATGCAAGCTGTCTGTCAGGCTCCCGTCACAGATGATGCAATCATTTGTAGAAGCACTGAGGTAGGTAAGCATGTAATGCTGTAACTGACTATCTCCCCAAAGTCCAACTACTCCAAATGCCAATGCAAATACATACCGTGTATACTGGGTTGCTCTTAGAGGCGGGATCACATGACTATTACCCACACTCTACCTGGCAGTAGAAGATCTCTGTGTACTAGCATCCTGGACTATGTATGGCTCCATCCCAGGAGATGGTCTCACTGTGGGTCATGGTTACTTAAGTTTGCAGTAGCAATTTCACCAAAAGCCATGCTAGCCCAAGGCCCAAAGGAAAAGCTAACATTCAAGAGTGAAGATATGTAAGAGATTTGTCAGTGTCCAGTACATTGATTGGGCTCCACAAAACCAAATAATGAACACTTCCAAACAGTTTCACATGAGGAACTTTATTTAAATAAACAAAACTTTACAAAAAAGCAAAGTTTCTTTTCTCTCTTTTTTTGTATCTAAATCAGTAAATACTTACTATATAATTATGATATACAGAATACTTTGCCAAATGTTGAAAATGGGCTAGGGGTAGGAACTGTTTATTATTTTAATTATCTTTAAAATATTACAAATGTCTTTCAAATATGAATGTTTTCATTGGTTAAACATATGGTAACACACTGGATAGTTTTGTGCCAACTTGACAAAAGCTATAGTCATCTGAGAGGAGAAAACATCAACTGAGAAAATGCCTCCATTAGATCAGCATGTAGACAGTTTTTTAGGTAATTTTCTTAAGTTGTGATGGCTGAGAGGGCACCAGTCCATTGTGGGTGGGGGCATTCCTGGGCTGGTGATCTTGGGTTCTACAAGAAACCATGAGGAGAAGCCAGTAAACAGCACTCCCCTATGGCCTCTGCATCAGCTCCAACTTCCATGTATGTTTCTTCCCTGCTTGACCAGCTTTCTTGACTTCCTTTGGTGATGAACTGTGACAAGGCATAATAGGAATAATAAACCTAACTAAGAAAGATACTTTTTAAAAATATTTTTCCTTGTGTTATGGTTTAGATATGGTTTTAGTATGATGCCCCCTACCCCCAACCACTAAAGATTTACTTGCAGCCTGGTCTCCAATATAGCAACATTGGGAAATGGAGAAATATCTGAAGCTGGGCATAATGGAAAATAGTTAAGTCAGTAGGGGTACACCCTTAGAAAGGATTAATGAAATTCCAAGTAATTCTTGTGAGAATAAGTTACTATTTAAAAAGCAAGCCTGGCTGTTGAATTTTTTAACTTTCTCCATTACCATGAATTCTCTCCTTACATATATTCATACTGTGATGCCATCTGGCATGTAATGAGCTACCAAGGTTGTAATGACGAGGCTACCTGAGCTCAGATCTTCAGTCTCCAGAACCATGAGCTAAAGAAAATTCTTTTCTTCATAAAGTTCTGAGCATTAGGTATTCTGTTATAGCTTTTAAACCTGAGAATAGTGAAAAGAAATGACCAAATCCACAACTATCCAATTAAAGCAAGCTGTATTTTGGGATATTCCCAGGACTGGCAAGCCAGCTATCTCACCCTAATCAGGATTTGTGAGAGAAGCCCTTGCTGGCCCCTTGAAGTCTCATATATATAGCAGACATAAGATGTTCACAGTATGGAGAGAATAGGCTCTTATACATTGTTAGAAAGATTCAATGAAAGGGAAGAAACGAGGGAAATGATAAATATCATATGAATAGGGTTACAAGCAGTTTACATGAGATCTAAGAAATAGGAACTTATTCTTAATTACAAATAGAACCTTAACTTGTAAGGACTTAATACAGGACAAATGTGACAAATGTCAGTTTATTCTTGAACTACAAGCAAAAACCTTAGTGGGCACGGGACAGAAACTCTTAATTACAAATGGAAATCTTAATTTGCAAACACTTAACATAGGACAAAGAGGAACTTATTCTCAGCTGTCTTACCTGCAAACAGAACCCTTCACCTACAAGGTGCATTTTTTTTCCTGTTTTGATCTACCATTAACTTGCATGATGTATTTTTCCTGGTTTGGCCTCATAGTAGCCACACAACAGACTGAGACATACTGCAAATAGTTCTCTGCGTATCAGGAAAATATTCTTCTCAAGACTGATCCAGTGAAGACCTGTAACATTTGAGTAAAATATATACTTTTTTATTCTAAAGCTATTCATTTGCACCATTTCCTAATAGAAAATCTCTGGTGTTAGATATTTGACTGAGTCATAGTGTCTGGCTTTGAAATGGTAACATTCTGGCTCTTTCCTTCTCCAAGTAAAGCACTGAAAGTTAGGGGGAAAGTACCCAGAAAAGCAGAATTGGCTTCAAAATTAAAAATAGGAAAGTGAAGTAATTCTTAGAAAAAGGATACTAAGGCTCCAGGAGAGCTCTACTGTCTGCCTGCTTCCAGATGATGAAAATCCCAGTACCATCACTCTTCTGCCATTCACAATTGTTTTGTTAATCTTCAAGTATCTTTTCATGGAAGGCCATGTGCTGCCTTTATTCCTTGCTTTTCAAATCACTGTACAGTTATTTTGTGAAAACATTGCCTACATTTCTAGGGAGAAAAATCCCTGAAAATTGTTTCAGGAATATAGGGTGACTTAGTCACTGTTCTATTGCTGTGAAGAGACACCAAGACCATGGTAACTCTTATAATAAAAGAAAGCATTTAGTTGAGGCTAACCCACAGTTTCATAGGTTTAGTTCATTATCATCATGGCAGGGAGCATGAAGGCTTGCAAGCAGACACGGTGCTAGAGAAGTCATGAGTTCTACATCTGGATCTGCAAGCAGCAGGAAGAGAGAGCTATGCTGGACCTGACTTAAGCTTTTGAAACCTCAAAGTCCAATGTACTTCCTCCAACAAGGCTGCGCTCCCATAATTCTTTCAAATAGTGCCACTCCCTGATGACCATTCAAATCTATGAGCCTATGGGGGCCATTCTTATCCAAACAACTACAGAGGGAAACACGCCTATAATTCTTTACATGACACACAACTTTTCTTCATATTCGGGGTTCAAAGCCTACCCCTATTATCCTATTACTCTATTGAGACAAGGTAGGCTTTTCTTCTCAGATTGATTTTCCCATGCTCTGAAAGGTCTTTCAGGTGTTTTAATACAGATTTCCACCACTCTCCAAATCACATACGTTTGGTCCTTGGAGGAATCACTAGAGATGTAAGTGGATTTAAGTGAGAAGTTCTACATAATCCAGTAGTGATTTGCTACACCTGCTGGACCACTTCCTCTCTCTAGGAATAGCTGATGACTGATGTGGATGGTGGCAAGCAGAAATATGAGAATATTTGCAAACCTAGTCTGAGCTACTCTAACGGTACCCCATCACTGAGAGCAGCTAGAAACCTGGAACTTGAGGACAGTGGGTTCAGGGAACTTTTCCCTTGCAATCACATCCATGACATTTTCATGGAAGTGTGTTTCATAGAAATTCAGAATAGGCTTTGGACAATTCTGACTTCTGTCATTTCTTTGCTTCTTCTGTATCTATCTTTTTGTGCTGTATATGTTGACAAATCAGGGTATTCTGATTGAATTTGCTCTAAATTTGAACAGCCCATCAAGATCACACTTCTTTTTAACCATTTTTCCTCTATGATTTCCAAACTGCTCTTCATACACGGTCCTGCACTACTCCCTTCAAACTGAGATGGACCAAATCCATGATCCCAGCTCCAGTGTCAGTGACTTGAATAAACTGACATGGCATCCATGGTTATGGTTATTAGAGGTAATCAAGTGAAGACGATCTGGTCTGACAAGTTGCTAAGAGGTGGTCTCTGAGTTGATGAAGGGACAAAGGCTACAAGAGCTGGAGCTGTAAATCCAGAGATGGGGGTCGGAGAATGAATGAGATGCATCAGGCAGAACTAGGTTGGGTGCATCTCATAGTAGAATGTAATCCAAAACATCAGGATTTGAAGAATGCAGCTCCTGAGCATCCTGCCACACCCAACAGGGAAAGATAGAAGGTGAAAATCATGCTAAGTTGCCAACAGATAATGTACAGACAGGAGACAAGATGAAAGAAAATGTTACCCACCTAAGAGTTTTAAGCTGTTACTTAATAGTTTACTTTATAATTACTGATATGGATGATAGTTAAAACTTTTAATAAATTGTGTTTCTTATTCTTCCACTTTTATTTCTTTGGCAACTTGAATGGAACGTTTAAATTTCAATGCTCTAACAGATAAAGAAAAAATACTGAGGGTAGAGCAATGGCTCAAAGAATATGCACACTTGCTGATGACTCAAGTTTGGGTCCCCAGAATCCAAGTAGAAACTAGAAGCAGCAGTGAAAGTGTCTGTTATCTCCATAAATCATGGTGGACATGGGAGGCAAAGTGGAGATTATTGAGAGCTTGCCCAACTTACGCTACAGCAAAGAACCATGTTACCATGAAAGTGCAAATGCAAAGACAACACTCAAGTATCGTTCTCCAACCTCCACCTGCACACCCTCACATGAATGAACAGACACATGATCAAATACACACATACACTGATACTCCCCCTCCCTCTCATACATACACACCACAAAATACATATTATATGCATCATATATACACTATGGATTTTGTTCTAGATTTATCACTGTTTTCATAGAAATAACATGTAGTTTTTTTTAAAGTATTCTTTAACGTTTGTTATATCATTCTTCCAAAAAAAAAGAAGAGGGAAAAGGAAGCAGATGTGGCTTAAAAATTAAAAATACAGTCTGATCTTGGTGGCACACACCTTTAATCCCATAACTGGGAAAGCAGAGGCAGGTGGATCCCTGTGGGTTTGAGGCCAGCCTAATCTAATAAAATAACAACACAAAACAAAGAGCAAAATGTACTATACTTCCCCTTCTCTGATATTGTGAGGTAGCACATAGAATTCATTTAATCTTCATAGTAATCCCTGTAGGTTTTGCTTCCACAATAAATAGAAGCAAAATCTACTAACATAGATATTAGATAAGGAAAACAAAATGATAGAAAAGGCAAATAAGTTTTATATAATGAAATGTAATTCAGTAAAATACTCATTAGTAATAATCTTGTGCATGAGTTTCCCCGGCACCCGAGGCAAAAGTCACAAATACAAAACTACAACATATAAAAAAAGCCCTCATAACACCAAAGGCAAGGGAGGAGCTGCTTATTTTTCTTAGTAAAGTATATAATGCATGAGATATGTTAAAGGAGGGCCAACTGTTTTGTTGAAAAAGAAATAGACTAAGGAGTTCAAGATAGTAGGACTGTAGTCTCCCTTTTCTTCATGAAGAAAGCAAAATTAATGCAATTAAATTTTCTCCAAAAATATGGTTTTTGTACAATTTCTCTATTTTAAATTTCATTTTTTGAAATTTTTAAACATGTATAGAGTGTATCTTCATCTATCCCCCCACAATCCCCTCCTCCAACTCCCTGTCACATTTACCTCTGAAGTTCATATGCCTTTTTATAGTCTTTATTTTTTAACCAACTGAGTCAACTTAGTGTGTTGTATTTATGCACATAAATGTACTTCCAGTGCCCACATTCCTGAAGAAAAGTGAATCTCTCTCCCCAAACAACCATCAGCTACCAATAGCTCCTCCAGCGGAGGTTGGGCCTTGGGAAACCCTCCTCTTCTCCATGGTAAAATATTTAACTGGTTTGATCTTGTGCAGGGCCACAGAAATAGAACGTCCTATGTACAACGCATTGTGTGTGACATGAAATGACTCCTCACTCACTCCCCGGTGCTCATAGCTACCATGAAGTGAAATGAAAACAAAATTTAATACAAGTCAAGGGGGGAGCGAGCGCAAATAGCAAGTAACAGAGGGAGATTTCGAATGGGAGAGAGTCCTGCAAGCTAGGGAGTGACTGAGAGAAGCCACACAAAGGAAATGCAGCCTGAGGCGTAAGAAGTCTGACACCATCCTCATTAAGTTCCCTGCACTCATCTGTAAAATGGGTTACTATTAAGCAGGACTTCATGATTTAGTTCCTTTATATTGCTGAGACTGAACACAAGACGATAGTGTCTTAGTTACCCTACAAAAACAACTAAAGGAGATCGGGTTTATTTTGGTTTACATTTCCAGAGGGGGTCCATCATAGTGCAGAAGGCATGGGCAGCAAGGTGAGGGAGGCCAGCCTATCACATCGAACTACCAGTCTGGAAGCAGAGTGAACAGGAAGTGGGGCTGAGCTATAAAACCTCAAAGTCTGCCCCCAATTATTTACTTCTACCAGGAAGGCTCTACCTTTGAAAGGCTTCACAACCTTCTAAAACAGAACCAATAACGGGGTGATTAAATATTCTAACATGACCCTATAGGAGACATGTCACATTCAAACCACACTATGATTCCTTGCCATTTCATGATGTCCAGCATTCAGTTCAACATTAAAGTCCCCATAATCTTTAAAAGTCTAAAGCTTTTAAAAATCCAAATCTCTGTTAAGATGCAAGACAACCTCTAAATGGTAACACCTATAAAATAAATTAATAATAATAATAATAAAACAACTATTAATAATACAAAAAAAACAATTTCATACTTCCCATCAGGTCCAAAGGAAACTCCAGCTCCCCAAACTCCAAAAGGCAGTCCAAATATCCAGAAATGAGCTCAACCTGGACTAAAGGAGGATTTCTGGCAGTTAGGTAAAAGCCGGCATTCCTCGGGAACTTATGAAGCCAGTTCCAGACTGCCAAAGGAGTCAGTTCTCTTAGCTACAGCACGGGTACCTGTGGTGTCTCTTGACACATCAAGGTCCATACCTCCCTCCAGGCTCCCTCAGTCCCTACTCTCAACTGTCATTATAGACACCAAAAATCCCCATCCCCCTGCCAGTCTCCCGGCCCTTCCCTCCACCTCAACTATCCATCTGCCCATCTCATACCTGGCTATTTTCATTATTCTCTGTTCTTGTTGTTCTCTCTATGCTCTCTGTATTGTGTATCTCCTGCTATTCTCTCTCTCTCTCTCTCTCTCTCTCTCTCTCTCTCTCTCACACACACACACACACACACACACACACACACACACACACACAAAACTTTCACTTTACAGGAACAGAAAGGTCCTTTGGAATTCTGATCTTAGGCTCTTTTATTTCAAATAAACTTTAATTTTCAGGAGGTGGAGCCTTTGATTAATTGCAGCCAAATGGATGGAACTAGAGGAGCTCATCCTGAGTGAGCTAACCCAGACTCAGAAGGATACACATGGCATCTATTCACTTATAATTGGATTTTAGCCATATAGTAAAGGATAACTGTACTACAACCAATGCACCAAAAGGAACAGGAACATAGACTTTCTTCCTGTCAATGAGACACTTTGCCCTAGTGGTTCTGCCTTGTAGGCCCCCAGTGTTATGAGGAGGCTCTTGGCCCTCATATGACTGCTGAACTGGGGTGGGAGACTGTTATGTAGGGACACTCCACTCCAGAGGAGTGGGATGAAAGGGATAGGGGGTGGAGGTGGGCGGGTGGGACTAGGAGGGAGGGTGGAAAGAGGGTACTGTGATGGAGATGTAACCTGAAGTAATAAATAAATACTTAAAAAATCAAGATCTGCCCCAGGAATGGATGTGCTCACCTTAGGAAAGTTTCACCTCCTTCTGGTTCCATGACATTCCCAAACAGCACCATCGCCTTTGGACCAAGTGTTTGAACACATGAGCCTCTGGGGGATATTTCACATTCACAGCACAATGAATGGGTAATTATAAATGAGATGCAGTCCATCACAGTGGGGAAGGAATGGCAGGAGGAGCAATTGCCAAGGACTTATCAGCTAAAACCTGCTCCAACACTGTGTGATTACATCTCTTAAAACAACATGAGAAAAAACAATAGCAGTAGAGCACAAGGTGCCTTGCTGTCAGCAGGCCATAGTAGCACATGTCTGTAATGCCAGCACTGAAGAGGTGAAACCAGGAGCATCAGGAGTGCAAAGACTAAAATTACTAAATTTTATTTGTAGTTCAATTTTATATGTAGTCTTCAGTTACCTAGTGAGTTCGAAGGATACCCTGGGATACGTGAAACCTTGTCTTAGATAGCAACTTCACTTCATAGGCAAGGTTTGGGTATTAGTTAGTTATTTAGTTTGTTCGTTCGTTTGTTTGAGGATGAGGAGAGTGTATTGTGATGCTAGAGATCAAATCCTGTGCTTATGTATTCTACACAAACACTGTACCCCCTAGTCTTGATAAACAGTTTAAAGTGTGATTTGAATTATACTTCTGAGAAAAATACTCTTACAAAAAGTTTAACCAAAAAAGCTGGTAATACATTAAGACACCTGAAAAGAGAGTCAGTGTTAACATTACATTATTTATTACTGTGTCCTTGCACAGTTCCCAGAGACTTGGCCTAACTACTGAAGGGGAGGGAATGAAGAAATGACAAACACACAGATACACAGAGAAAGAAGTTGGGTTCAGGTGGACTGGGCTCTCTGATAAAGAAATCGCAGCACCCAGAAGCTCAGTGTTGGTTATTAACAGCTGAACAGGGAGGTGGGGTTATGGCACATATCTGAACATGTAGCCAGGGTTATTTTACACAAACAAACAAGGAGGCAGGGTTATTACAAACAGGTAAAAGGGAGGGCGAGTGTCTGGTATATGGCTAAAAAGAGGCAGGTATAGCTAATCCCAGTAGGAGTAATCTCTGTGGGGGAGTAATCTCTGTGGGGGAGTAGTCTTCAAGCCTTAAACATCCTGTAGGGGGAAAGTCTAAGTTTTCTACACACACCATCGACATCCACATTCAGACAAGAGGAAGGCTTTGCCATCCCTCTGAGCCTTCCGAGGTCATGGTGGAGAGAGGCTTTGGCATTTTCCTTTAGGTATGAAGCTAGGATCCTTGGCATGGTCATGTCATGTCAACAGCAAACATTAACCCAGGGATTTCATTCACTCAGGCTTCCTCCACTCCCCACAATTTATGCTAATACTTCCAATCACATAGCCCTCCTTTTGTCCTCTTCAACAAGGGAAAAGGAGCTTCTCTGAGTCTCCAGGTAGGCCAGGTCTCCACACAAGCTCTTCTGACTGACCTCAGGTCCTCTATGACTAACATTTCAATTAGACCTTGACTAGGTATCTTGATAAAGGTTTCCCCAGCTGCTGTGTCTTTTCAATATTAGAGTTGAGAACCTAATGGAACACAATAAAAAAGATCAAACACAAAATCAATGGTTTCAGAAAAAGAAAAATAACCTTCTTTTTCAGTGTTTGACAGTGTTCTTTTTGCTTATGAGTTACTGCCTCCCCAAATAGACACTGAAGACTGTATATAAATATATACACTCTCAGCTTCAGAACAAAGAATGAAAATCTAAAAAGGTAGAAATGAAAATGTGTGCTGTTCTGCTGTGGTGTAACTGAAAGTTATAAAGGCTGGGTGAACAATATTGAGTTTACAGAGGCTCAATCACATCACCAAAGATTTACCCTCACTCTGTAAACTCAATATAGGGCAATAACAGTCTATTACAGGCAGAGCAACACAGCATCAAAGGAATGCTTAAAAGAACTAGACAGAACCTTTAAATCAACACAATTGCATTATCTTCCCCCAGAGGAAGCACATGGGGGAGCTGAGACTGGGATTTTTCACGAGGTATTACTAATTTACCATAAGTTCTATTTAATGCACTTTAAAGCACACTTTGTAGTCTCCCTCTGCTTTTTAGAGCACATAGAAATACACAGAAAGAAAAAACACCCCCAAAGAGCAAAAGGTTGCAAGGGAGAAGTGACAATACTTGTATTCTTTAGGAGCTAGTACGTCAGATAATTCTCCCACACCTGAAAGGGCACACTGTTCCCATTTTACCTGAGATTCTTCCAGCAGGAAGTGTAGGAATAATAGAAGTTTACAAATTAGTCAATATTTAATCCAGCTGAAGCATCAACATAACATTTTAGAAAGGCTTTAAGAAATCATCCTAGCACCACTAACAGAAGAGCAGACAATTTCATTCTTTCTGTTCATGACTCACACCAATATTTTCTTATCCAGACTCTTCCAGAAATGCTATAGAAGGTGATTATTAGAGTGGAAGGAGCAGGCAGGCATAGTGGCTCACCCTGTAATCTAGCATTTAGGAGGCTGAGGCAGAAAAATTACTTAAGTTTGAGGCCAGCCTAAACTATGGAGGGAGAATTATCTGTACAAAAATAAAATAAAATAAAAAAGGGAAGTTTGTTTTATGTTGTTTTGTTTTTCAAAGACTAGTATTTAATTATTTCCCCTGTAGTCAGTTTTAATGTTTATAACAGTATACTTAGTCAACAAAGTATAGAAACATTGAATTTCTGAATTTGAAAAAAATGACCTTTCTAACACATAACAAGAGCGTTCTTGTTATAAATTTTCATTTGATTTCTTTCACTTGTGTTTCTCCTGGAACTAAATCAAACTACTGATCATGATTATAATGTGTTTTAATCCACTAGCTACTAAAATTTGCACACAAAAATAAGGTCATAACTTCTACACAATACTTCTAATACTGTTCCTCTAGCTCCTTCAATCTTACACAAAGTACTATAGACAACTGAGGAATGCTAAGACAGGGAGAAATAATCTTCCCCAGGGAAAAGGAAAGAGCACACCAATTGGTTGTCCAGTACCAAATGGTCGGCCCTGAAAGAACACATACAAGTAACATTTTACATACTGACCAAGGTTAAGTTTTGGAATATGTGTATATACATTTACATATATTTAATTGTAACAACAATTTAAAAAAGAGGGCGGCCGTGAATTTGAAACAGATAAAGGAGGGGTGTGTGGGAGGCTTTGAAGGGAGGAAAAGGAGGGGGAAATTATGTAATTATAGTATAATCTCAAAAACAAAAGAAAAATGAAAAAACTTCTTTTGAATTCTGTGCAGTAGAATTAGCTAACCTGATCAATATCAGAATAAGCATAAAGGAAGTTTCTTAATTCAAGTACATTATATCTAGAATGGATTTCTGCTCATGACTTCTGTGTTGGCAATAGAAACACACCCACAGCAGGTGTGTGAAACTGCCCGTGCAGCACATGGCACATGGAGGAGTTCTGGGCTTTGTCCTTTTTGATGTTGAATGGTTTTATTGGTGTCATGCTGAAAGATTTTTATAAGAAATAGAATTGCATATGATTTATACTTGTATATGGGGTGCTAGAAAATCTTTAATTTATGTTCATACTGCTTTTAATTTACAAGCAACTTCCTAAACTTCTTTACAATTGACTTTTATGTCACGATTGCTTTACCTGTCTCTTAACAGTAGTGGGACTGATACCAAATGCCAGTGAATGAGTAATCAGCCTAAAACAGCTAACAGTCACAAGGCACTTAGTTCTACACTCTAGACGGGTTTTAGGATTGAACCAAGTGACCTGCTGACTTACAACCTTTCCAGGGACTGATATAAAGTTTAAAGTTAATTGCTATCTGTTATCATTTGATGCTATATGTACAATGCTTCCAAGATCTGGTTTGAAGGGCATATTAATCCAAGGTGTGTTTTAGCACGCAGTGTGTTATTAGTTAGAATTCTCCAGAACTAATAAGATAGAGAGAGATAAAGAGAAAGAGACAAGGGGATACATTTAGTATATGGAATTGACTGACACAACTGCAGAGGCTGAGACATCCTCATAATCCTCCATGTTCAAGCTGAAAGCGAGCTGGGGATAGAGTTCAAAGGCTAAGACAGGAATAAGTGAGAGCTAGAGAAGGTCACAGTCCCAACAGGGGAATTTCACAGAGGCAGTGAGATCTCTGTGAGTTCAAGGTCAGCCTGTTCTACAAAGTAGTACAGGACAGCTAGGACTATTACACAGAGAAACCTTGCATTGAAAAACCAAAAAAAAAAAAAAATGTAGGGACACTCCACATCGGAAGAGTGGGAAGGGTGGGAGAAGGAGGAGAGGGTGGGAGGGTGGAACCAGGAAAGGTAGAATGCAGGCGCTGTGGTAGAGATGTAACTTGTAGTAATAAATAAACAAACAAAAAAACTTTAAAAATGTTAAAAAGAAAGAAAAGCTTATTCTTATTATGAAACTTGAAACAAAAACCATGCTTTTCTAAGTTTTCACTCAACATTGAAATTTCCCAGTTTAATTTTTGAATTTTCTTTGGGAATACTGCTGGGTAGTATTGCTAGATAATCCTGGCCTAACAAAGACCTTTAGTACCCCCGCTCACTTTCTAGAATCTTACAGAAGCATGTCATCTATTCAGTATTTAGATGGGCTATACCATAACCATCTAAGCAAAACAATCCTAGCCACACCTCGTAGCAGATGCCTAAATCCCAGCAATTAGAAGACAGAGGCAGGAGAATACAAGTTTGAGTTCTCCTTGGGTACACAGCAAGTCCTAGGCCAGCAAGTTCTAGTGAAACCATACTCATAAAGAAAAAAGTTATAAAAAGAGGAATGCTAAGTCTCTGCATGACTTGGAAATAGCCCAAAGTTAATTCTATCAGTATATTCATATTATATTTAATATCTATTTCTTTATTTGATTTGAGTTTATATGTATTTATTTGTGCTTACTCTATACTATTTACTTTAAATATCTTATAAGTAGAATCCATTATAGTACAATTTTTACTCGATTTCTTTAATAGATTTATGCGAAATTCCATTGCAGGATCAATAAGTCGATAACTTTGTAATCTGATTTTTTGTTTGTTTGTTTGTTTGTTTTTGTTTTTTGAGACAGGGTTTCTCTGTGTAATAGCCCTGGCTGTCCTGGACTCACTTTGTAGAACAGGCTGGCCTCAAACTCACAGAGATCCACCTGCCTCTGCTTCCTGAGTGCTGGGATTAAAGACGTGTGCTACTACACCTGGCAGTTACAGGCAGCTGTAAACTGCCATGTGGGTGCTGCAATTTGAACCCAGTACCACTTATTCACTCACTTGAGAATTTCATAAAAACACAAAAGGGGAAGCCATAATATATATGTAAAGGACATGTAGGGTGAAAAGAGAGAAGAAAAAATATATGATAAAAATGTAAAAATAAGATAATAAAGATGGCATGGAGTTCTTTTTCCATTGACCACCTACTGCTGAGCATGCAAACTGCCCTTAAGAGTAGTTTGTTGGGCTGGAGAAATGGCTCAGCGGTTAAGATCACTGGCTGTTCTTCCAAAGGACCCGGGTTCAAATCCCAGAAACCACATGGCAGTTCACAGCTGTCTAATTGCTGGGCGTGGTGGCATACACCTTTAATCCCAGAACTAGGGAGGCAGAAGCAGGTGAATTTCTGTGAGTTCAAGGCCAGCCTGGTCTACAAAAGTGAGTCCAGAACAGCCAAGGATACACAGAGAAACCCTGTATCGACAAAACAAAACCTCTGAGATTCCATCTCACACCTGTCAAAATGGCTACAAAAACTCAAATGACAGCACATGCTGCCGAGGTTGTGAAGAAAGGGGAACACTCCTCCATTGCTGGTGGGAGTGCAAGCTGGTACAACCACTGTGGAAATCAGTCTGGTGATATCTTAGAAAACTTGGAATAGCTCTACCTCAAAACTCAGCCATACCACTTCTGGGTATCCACCCAAATGATTCCTCACCAAACCACAAGGACGTTTCCTCACCTATGTTCATAGCAGCTTTATTTGTAATAGCTAGAAACTGGAAACAATCCAGATGTCCCTCAACCGAGGAATGGATGAAACAATAAAATTTAAAAAAAAAAAAACCTGTGGTATATCTACACAATGGAATACAACTCAGCCATCAGAAACAACGAAATCATGCAATTTGCAGTCAAATGGATGGAACTAGAGAAGCTCATTTTGAGTGAACTAACCCAGACTCAGAGGATGCACATGGCATCTGTTCACTTATAATCAGATTTTAGCCATATAGTACAGGATAACTACACTACAACCAACACACCAAAGGGAACAGGAACATAGACTTTTTTTTCCTGTCAATGAGACACTTTTCCCTAGTGGTGCTGCCTTGTAGGACCCCAGTGTATGAGGAGGCTCTTGGCCTTCATATGACTGCTGAACTGGGGTGGGGGACTGATATGTAGGGGCACTCCACTCCAGAGGAGAGGGATGGAAGGGATAGGCGGTAGAGGGTGGGAGGGCAGGAATTGGAGGGGTGGAAAGAGGTCACTGTTAATAAATAAACATTTTTTTAAAGAGTAGTTTGTTTCCCCAGTGAGACCACTTTGGAGGAAACCAAAAGTTTCATTTGCAAGCAGTTATCAACTGGAGATTGCTTGTAGGTTAGAGATGGGGGCTTGTATCCACTTCTCCTTTCAGCTCTAGGTCCCCAACTTGTGCTGAGCTGTGGGGAGGCCCTGTGCATGTTGCCCCAGTCTCTGTGACTTCATATGTGCATTGATCCTGTTGATTTAGAGGGCCTTGTTATCTTTGGGTCCTTCTTTCCCTCTGACTATTACTCTCTGCTGCCTTATCAAGTAGGTTCTCTGGGCCCTAAGAGGAGGGACTTGATGGAAACTTCCCTTTTAGGGTTGAGTGTTCCAAGATCTCTATCTCCAGAAGGTCTGGTTGTGAGTCTCTTGTATTTGTTCCAATCTGCTCTAGAAGGAACTTCTCTGATGATGGCTGAGCAGGGTACTGATCTGCTTCCCTGTTTTGGGGTCTATCTATTCTTATTTGTTGGAATTTTAATATGGATAAAAATCTTTGAGGGATTATTAATACTCTGGTAAATTTTCAGGTTCTACTCACAGCAAATATGAACAAGTATGTTAATGAATTGATGCATGAGGACATATAAGGCTTTCCAGTGTGTGCCCATAAATCACAGACAATTGATGCAAGCTAAGACTTCTAGTCATCAAGAATAATAGTCTTGGGCTGAGACAGGTCAGTTAATAAGGTCCTTGCCTCGCATGTAGGATTCCTTGGGTCAGAACCTTGGGACCTATCCCCAAAACTGGGTATGACGTGGTGCATTCCTATGATCCGAGCATTTGGGAAGTAGAGACACAAGGATCAGAAATTCAAGATCTCACTTTGCTACACACAGAATCTAATGCTATCCTGGAACACAGAGTCCCAAAATATACAGGGACCTGGAATATACACAGATTTGAGATGAGAGATCTGGGAACAGAGACCTGTGATGAGAGACTTGGGATACAGGATCCTAGTCTCAGAAAAACAAGACAAAATACAACAAAACAAAACAAAACAGTTACTTGGGATTTCTCAAAGATAAAATGAGAACCTTATTTTACTGATACACAAAGATTAGGTTGTCCATAAAATAAGCCCCCCAGTTTAAAAATTTGGTGAAGGGCCAGGCGTGGTGGTGCACACCTTTAGTCCCAGCACTTGGGAGGCAGAGGCAGGTGGATCTCTGCAAGTTCAAGGCCAGCCTGGTCTACAGAGTGAGTTCCAGGACAGCCAGGGCTATTACACAGAGAAAACCTGTATCAAAACAAAACAAAAAAATTGGTGAAGTGCGTTAATTATCTTTAAGAATCAACTCTGAATTGCAATACTTATTGGGTCTTAGAGATATTTAGTATCTTAGATGTGAAGGAAGATGTCTCTGTTTAGGAAGTAACTCCATTCAAACCATTTGGTTTACATGCTGGGATTTTTCCATTTAGAGATCTAGTCTGTCCTCATTGCTCTCTTTCTCCAATGCTGACCACACAGTGTTCTTTAAAGACAAGTGATAGACAATCTCAGTTCCTACCATGTTTTAGCAGCTCTCTTTTTTTCCCCCTACTATCCTTAATCATTCTAAACATTCATTAAAATTTGGTTCACGTCATGTCCTTTCTCAAGTCCTTCACAGGTCCTTCCCAAACTCCATACCTCAAATGTTCATCATCTCCCTCATTCATTCATTCCCTTATTATTGAACAAAGATCTACTGGAGGGTAGAGTTCTATAGTATATCACTTGCCTAGTGTGACCAAGATCATAGGTTTAATCCCCAGCACTGCAAACACACACACACACACACACACACACACACACACACACACACACA
>CAJQZJ010000594.1:6814469-6841832 GCA_907164525.1 Lophiomys imhausi
ATAGATAGATAGATAGATAGATAGATAGATAGATAGATAGATAGATAAAAGGTTGTGGACATATGTGGAAACATGACAACTAAACACAACAGCAAGTCCTAGACTGGACTTTCAGAAAGAGAAGGTGTACTGTGTCAGCAACCAAAACTAATGTTCTTTGCATGGCAAATTTCAGGATCTTATTATATCACTTTGAAAATCTCAGTACTGGGGTAAGCAAGATAGCTCATGAGGTAAAATCACCTCACACAGAAGTGTGAAGACCTGAGTATGACCCCCTGAACTCAGGTAAAAACTCTAGTTTGGGGTAGTAGGTATCTATAAGTGCAACCTTCCTACAACTAGAGGGAATGTGCGATGAGAATCACCCAGAAACTCCAGTCTAGCTAGCCTAAAGTACACAGCTTGACAGAAACAGCAAGAGAGATCCTGTCTCAACAATATGGAAGACAGAATCATCTCAAAGTCTTTGGACCTCCACACATGTCCTGTGACACATGTATGTATGCTTCCCAAAATGCCTCCATATGCATGCTTGCACACATACACAGGCATACACACAAACAAATAATTTTTTAGAAATTAAAAATAAATAAAAATCATAGTACAGGAATTATTAGATGAACTGTGGTATATAAGAGAATATCCCACTCTTAAGAAACAGACACATTGATCAATGGAATTGAATTGAAAACCTAAATGTAAATCTACACACCTATAGACACCTGACTTTTTATAGAGAGGCCAGAAATACACATTGGATAGAAATAAAGCACCTTCAACAAATGTTCCTGGCCAAATTGGATCTCTGCATATAAAAGAATCCAAATTGATCCATATTTACGCTGCCCAAAACTCAACTCCAAATGGATCAAAGACCTCAACATAAAACCAGATACAATGAACCTGACAGAAGAGAAAATGGGAAATAGCCTTGAACTCATTGGCACAGGTAAAGACTTTCTCAATGGAACACCATTAATGCAGGCACTAAGATCAACTATTAATGAATGGGACTTCATGTAACTGAGAAGCATGGTGGCACATTTATGCAACCCCAGGACTTGAAAGTCTGAGGTACAAAGATCAGGAGTAGGAGAGCAGCTTGGCCTACAAAACAAGTCCTGCCTCAACAAATGAAACAAACACAGAAAATAAAAGAGTAATACCTAAAGTATTAAGAGACAAGGCAATGTGATATGGATGGTTTATCTTTAAAATGATTCAAAATTTGTGTTTGAGACTTTATTGCACATACAGAGACATAAAATTAGTGATGAGGAAAATGAGAAGCAGGAACATGGGTTTAAAAAAAAAGCATAAAGAAAAAAAAGATAGGAAGGAGAAGGAGTAGAGAGTAGGAGGGTAGGATCAGGAGGGGGGGGAAGGGGGCTGTGGTTGAGATGTAACTTGAAGAAATAAATAAATGTTGAAAAAAATACAAGAAAAGAAATTTAAGATTAGGATAAAGAACATCAATATATATGGACTAAAATTATCTATATTCATAAACTCTTAATGTTTACTCATATATGAACAATAAATTTATTTCTGTTGCAACAAAAAAACACATAAATGTTATGTGAGCTGTTCTTACTTTTTCAACTTCAAATTTCTTTAAAATTGTGAATTGAAAGCCTTGCCCAAACAGCACACACACTACTGGAGGAAAAGCATTCCCATCTCCCGCTGGCACATGTACTCTGTGTGTAACAGAGTATGCCAAAAGCTATCAGGTGGCAAGCTAGCAATTACTGTGTGCCCACATTTCAGGTGAACCTGATTCTGATTAATGTAGTAGGCCGTCTTGGTAGTCAACTAACCTGCCTTCAAATCAAAGGCAATGTGGTACAGGTCATGGGATTGGGTTCACTGTAAAAAAAGTCCCATTCTCAAGTCCCCAGGTGACACCTGACACACTCAAGCACTAACTTTGTAGCTTGGGTACAGAAGATAAATGAAAAGTCACACAGTGCCTCCTTTGCATTTGGCCCAGCAGCAAAGCTTAAAAGGACAGACAGGCTGTACAGAGTAGAAGGTGAGGTGCTTAAATGTCATTCCCCATTGTGAGCACCTATCTGTATGCACTGCAAGAAGCCTGCGTTCCAAGAAGAGGAAAGAGTTTTTCATGGAGGGAAATGAGAATAAAAGGCTGTATCCTGTTTTACCATTCCCAGGAGACTCGGGGAAGTCTCAGAACAGTTTAGATACTGTTCGCTTGGGTGACTTATGTATTGTGACACTCTCAAAACCAAAGGGGAATACAGAGTGTTCACATATTTCTCATCCAGCATGCAACAGTCTGCATTCCCAAGGAGGTGACTTAACCTTCTGACAGGTTTCAGGCCTTCAGTAGAAGCTACAAACCTTGCGATCTGCACAGCCTCTCAAAAATAGGCTGTTATGAAAGGCTGTCCAGATATTTACTTCCTCTAAGAATTATGTTAAGTAAAACTCTTTGGATTTTAACTTTTGTTTGTTTTGTTTTCATTTTATTCTTGTCACTTTGTTTCTTTTGTCTTAGCTCTGCAGAGCCCTGACTAGCCTGGAACCTATTGTGGCCTAGGCAGGCCTCAAATTCTTAGCAATCCTCCTGCTTCCGTGACCCCTCCCCGACCTCCCCTGCTGCCCAGATGCTAGGATTAAAGCACCATTATTCATTATTAACTGCCATGTCTAATTTATAAGACATTGTTTCAGTTTGTAACATTATGTTAAATAAAACAACTTTTCTTCATTATCTAATAATTTCTCTTTGCCTTTTCTTTCATTTTTAAAGTATGTTTCCCATATCAATTAATTGTTTGCCTTTTCTCTTCTGGGTTCAGTACTGAAGACAGAACCCAGGACTTCTGGATTGCTAGGCAATCCCTGCACCACTGAGCTAGATCCTCAGCTGTGAATTATCTGTCTTTCTGTATTTTTCACAACCAAGAATCTTCAAAGGAGATCAAGTTGATGCTCAAATGCAGGTGGAGGTAACAAAGAGCACTCTCTAAATAGGTAAGTACCTCAGAAACAAAGAGAGGAAGAACATGGGTGCTCAGAGGGTGGAGATATCAGATATTACAAAGTCAAGTGACTCAGTACCACCAGCACCCACAGTTCTAGGTAACCTCAGCACCAAGCTGAGGTAATTGTGAAGTGCTCTCAGGCTTGGCAAAGCTCTGTGTGCAGCACTGTTGCAAGGTAACTCCACCAGAGAACACTCAGGGATGTTAAAGCCAAAACAAAGTCCATATTGCCACAGGCAACTTCATGGGGAACTTGCCCAAACCACGTACCCCAAACCTAACCATTTGTCTTCTATGCACAAAAACCACATACTGGTTGACACACCTCTGTAGAATTAATTAATTAAATTATGTTACCAGCATTTATATTATCATTAGTTGCTCATAATAAATGAGCACACAGAGACCTGATGGATTTTAACAGGCCTTGGCATGGATTGAGCAATCTTAGCCCATCTAAGCTAGCTCTTAATTCTATTCCCCAAATATGGCCCCATATATACATACATCCCTTTGGACTGCTATTGTCCACGCTATGCTGATGTCCCAGGCCACATGGAATGATCTTCTTACATCTACCCCATTGTGTGTCCCCTTTTTCCTGCTCCTGGCTTCTACTGGCTGGCTAGTGGACAATGGTTCATAGATTTTGCTGCAGGGCCTTGAACTGGTAGACCCCATAAGGCAATTAGAATCCATGCTTACAACCTGGGAGGGTCTGGGTAAAAGGCAGTCTCCCAGCCTGAGAACGGGGAACTGAACCCAAATGCATTTCAAAGGTGTGGCTCCCTTAACAAAAGCTGCTGCCTTGCAACAAAGGCAGAGAGCTAAGGCCTTGTTTCTCCCTATGTACTGAAAAACTGGCAGTGTTCTAGACAGAGCTTGGGAGCAGAATTAACCATCAAGATTAAAAATGGAGGAATTCATAATGTCTCAATACATTTGGATTCCATTTGAGTTTGTTTTTCTTGACATGCAAATGATTTTTATACTGACAATTGTGGTTCTGTGGATCCTTTTGGAAAAAGATCTGACTAGGATAGGTTTAAGGGAGAGAGCTTACAGATGGAATTCCAAGCTGCTGGCAATGACAATAGGGGGAGGTAGGAGTCCCTTCCTGATAGATGAATGGATAAGAGAAACAACTGATACTGGTTTTCAGGAACACCAGACTAATATCATTGCACAACCCATAGCTAGGGGTCTTAATCAGTGCTTTAAAAATGGTAAAATTGCTTATTTCCAAAGATATCGTAAGGCTGAAACCTCCAGAACTTGAAATGACAGGTGCTTTGATTCTGCAGAACATGGTCATAAAAGGGAACAAACGGTTTCTAATAACAATTGGAAGGTCAAGGTCTCCAGGATTTTGTACTCATTGTGGTAAAGGTAAACACTGATCCCAGGATTGTAGATCTAACACGGATGTCAGAGGTAACCCCTTGCAGGGAAATGAGGGGAGGAGTCTACTGGTTCAAGGCCCCAAAATAAAATCTATGAAACATTGTCCATCTGCCAGCCAGTAAAAGCCACGAGCAGGAAGAAGGAGACACACAATGGAGTAGAGGAAAGAAATCATTCCACATGGCCTGAAACATTAGCATAGTGTGGAAAATAGAAGTCCAAAGGGGTGTATGTATATATGGGGTCATATTTGGGGGATAGAATTAAGAGCTAGCTTAGATGGGCTAAGATTGCTCAATCCAGGCCAAGGCTTGTTAAAATCCATCAAGTCTCTGTGTTAACAGCAGGTTAAGGAATAACATCACCTACCAATTAACCATAATATAAATACTGGTAAATAATTTAATTAGTTAATTCTACACACCTCTGCTAGCAGAACAGTTAGCAAGATGCAAAACTACAGACATCAAGGTTAATACATTTAGGTTAGTACATTTAGGGACCGTCCTGTATCCTGGAACTATGGACTAGGTGTTTGAAGGGTTAGGTCCTTGTTTTCATTTTTTCAGGTGTTGGGGCTGCTATGGTGGGATCTAAGGTAACAACAGTGTCTCCAACATGGTCTCAGTTGTATTAAGTTCTGGGGTCTGTTACAACACTATGTGTTTATTTCTTTATCAACCTTTTCTTTCATAAAGTCACGGTTCCTAATACAAGAAGTGCATCAGATACACCAAAGACCACCAGGCCCTATGTTTCTGGAGAAGACAGACTGAGGTCCTGAGCAGGGCCTGGTAGATAGTGAGTATTCTTGGTGTTTCCAGTGGGATTTTATTGAGAGTTCTGCTAACCTTCCATCAGGTGAGGTGATGGACTGGCTTCCTCACTCTCCCATTATTGTGTCCTTATATTTTCTTACAGAATACTACTAGGAAGTCTCAAATACCTCTGAGATTATAAATTTACATCTAGAACTTCTTAGAAGATCCTTCAAGGCAGAAATAGCGTCTTTTGGCTCTGACCCTTATAAATGTGCTTAACTAAAATTTATGATCATTTCTTGGGCACCAACACAGTGTGCTGTTCTGTAAGTATTCACCCTGTGCAACCTCATCCTCACATGAATTTTACCCCATTCTGTCTCTGTGACATTACTGCATAATCTTAATATCACAGGTGAGAAAACCAAGGCACTGAGAAATTGAGAGCTTAGCATAAGTCACTTAGTAAAAAACAGAGCTCAGCATCCAACCACAGGCTGACTGTCAGAGAGCCTCATTCATCTTGGTATCATATAACTCAGGGGACATATGATGTTTCCAAACCCTTGGATCTGTATCTGTTCTCTGAAGAGAAAGAATCAGGTCAAGGGGACATGTCTTAATCATAGAACTGAGCCAAGTTCCTTGGGCTCATAGCTTCCTTCTAGATCAGTGGTTCTCGGCCTTTCTAATGCTGCCACCTCTTTAATATGGTTCTTCATGCAGTGGTGACCCCAACCATAAAATTATTTTCATTGCTACAGCATACCTGTCATTTTGATAATGTTATGAATCATAGTATAAATATTTGTGTTCTCCTATGGTCTTAGGCAAACCTTGTGGAAAGGTCAGTTTATACCCCCCCCACCCTACCCTAAAAAGGAAGTGCAACCCACAGGTTGAGAGCCTGCACTAGCACGGGATGAGAGTGCTGCTTAATCCTAAATGAGAAAACTGAGTCTTAGGGGCAAAGCCCCTTATCTGGTGTCACTTACAATACACATCTGAGTTATACTGAAAATTTGTGAAAGTACATCCATGCAGATCTTATGCCAGATTTTCTTAGTATTTCTGAGGATTGTGTAATGCTAGTAATTTGCCCAGGCAGTGTTCTTAATACTCTGGATACAATATTGAGAAGCACAGCCTAGATCCAAAGCTCACCTACAGGCCTATGCTGTGCACCTTTGATTCCTTGTCACAACCTAAGATAATGCAATGCTTCACTGTTCTGTACTCAAACAGCTTGGCATCACAGTCCCCTGATCATAATGTCCATTCATAAAAATAAGAAATATTGTTTAAAGATAAGTAAGATAGCTTAGTGGGGTTAAAGGACTTTCTGGCAAAGGCCGCCCCCACCCCCATGCAAGAGGAAGCTCTTAGCCCTCATATGACTGATGAACTGAGGGGGCTGAGATGTGGGGGCACCTACTCCAGAGGATTAGGATAGGGGGAGAGGGAGGATAGGGTTAGAGGGTGGGATTGAGAGGGTTTGAGAGGGAGGGAGCTGTGATGGAGATGCAACTTGAAGTAATAAATAAACAGCAATTTTTTTAAAAAAAGAACTTTCTGGCAAGTCTAAAGACCTAAGTTCTATCCCCAGAATTTATATGATGGCAGTATCCAACTCTCACAAGCTACCTTCACACACACAAATAAATGAATGTACCAATTAATTTAAGTAGGCTGTCTAGCTATACAGCAAAAGTAACTGCAAAGTGTCCATCAACATTTACAGAAAGAGCCAGGTACTAGGAAGAAATTCTCCAAGCTAACAGAAAGAATTGGTTCTAATAGAGAAATCTGAGCTCATGTGCTTAAATTTCTGGGTTTTATTTAAGAAAATAGACAAACATTTGAGCATTATATAAGTTAATGCTAAATTGTTGAGCATTATTCTGAGTAAAAAGTAATTGGTCATGAAAGGCAGAATAATAGATTTGAAGTATAAATTACCCTCCTCCACTTTGCATCTCACCTTTCTTTCCCCTATCCAATCAGATAGTCAGGCCTGTACTCAATTCACTTACCAGAAGAAAGAGAAAGGCATGATAAAAAGAAAGTGGCTAATTATATCACTATGGTATCTTGAAGTCTATTCCCTTGGGAAAAAGCAAGAGGAAAGTCATGGAATGAGGAAGGCTTTTTTCCCAAAGCTCACAAAGGAGTCCAACAGTGTGGGAGGCTGAAACCTCAGAAGAAGGGTATGGAAGCAGAGATCTGTGTTCATGGAGAGAGGTTCAGAGTCCTGTGTTCCTAGAGAGAGCTCTGAGGAGCCAGAAAGAAAATGATATATGAGAAGGGGCCATGGGCACGTTGGAAGCCTCCACATTCATCCCATTTAGAAGGACCATAAAGATGTGCATAAAGTAAGGCAAATTAGAAAGTAAGGGAAGGACCACTCATATGACAGGGGACACGCATGAAAAGGAAGTGATTAGCAGCTTCTAAGAGTTATGTGAAGAATGCCATCACCCATAAATGGCACTTTAATTAGTTGGGTCTCACTGGAATGCCTTAGGTGATGTGATCTTATGCAACTAAACTAAAACACTTTTCCTGCAAGATGATAGAATCCTCAGATTAAGAGGGAATGGTCCAAACAATTAAGTTTGTATAGCTGGCCTTATGGGCAGATAACTATGTTCAATAATAACCTGAAGTAAGAAGAGCTCATGTGCTCAGAAAGAGGTCCTACATGGTCTTTATTACCTCAAGAGGAAAGACAATGATTCAGGAACTAGGAATGTTAATAGTAACCAATATGTAAAAATAGTACTTTAAATTCTTACTAGTCTATAAAATCTAGGTCAGAAAGAGTATTACTTCCCACATACCAAAGTCTTTTCCAGGTGGCTGGAGAGATGGCACAGCAGTTCAGAGAGCTTGCTGCTCTTTCAAAGGACCTATATTTGGCTCTGAGAATGCACATCTGGTGGCTCACAACTGCAATAAGTTGAGCTCCAGGGGATTCAACACTTTCTTCTGGAATCTGCAGACAGAGCTTGCATGTGGTACACATAGATACATGCTGGCAAAACATTCACACACAAATTAAAAACAGTGCATTTAAAAAGACTTTACAATCTTTTCCAGATAGACATGGTGGCTCATTCCTATCTCAGTACTTGAGAGGTTGAGGCAAGAAGATTGACATGAGTTTGAAACCTCCTGTGCTAGACAGTGAATTCCAGTCAAGCCTGGGCTACATAGAAAGATCTTATCTAAGGAATAAGTTAAATAAACATTCTAAAACAACAAAAATATCTTTTTAATTTTCCCACAATGTTTAAATCTTAGGAACTGACAGACATGCCTGCCTCTATAGGCATTGCAGATGTGGCTGCTGTGTCACATGTACATCAGTAGGCGGTAGAGAGGAGAGAGAAGCTATGTCTATATTTAGTGTTCTGACCTATGAACATCTGAATGAAAAGTAGCCTATCATTCCTGGAAAAAAAGCAAGCCGGAGACCAGCACAAGTTCGGGGTCATGGGGCCTGGACAGGGCTAGCCTGTGACAATCACCAGTTGTCACAGCATCAGGCAAGCACCAGATGGTCTCCCAGGACAGGAAGCAACTAAAAGAACCCTGCCTGGCCCTGGATGTGGGGGTTGCGAATCAGCCAGCCCAAAGGGTGTAAGTATGGGAGAGCCAGCCCTGCCTTTTGTCTGCCTTTTGGAGGTGTTGTCAAAGATGAGATCCCCTCCCCTCCCTTTTGCCCTCACATGAGAGTCCCAATGGAGTCACAAGAGCAGAAGAGCTTTCCCTGCCCCTCAAATGCTGCAACACTCCAGAGAGCAAGCCCTGCACCTCACCTGGACAGCACAGTACAGCTGGCCCTGGATGTATGGGTGAGCCACCCCCAAGGGTGTGAATGTGGGAGAGCCAGCCTTGCCTTTTTTCCACTTTTCAGTGGTGGTGGCAAGAAAGGCATCCCCTCCACTTTCTGTCTGATGACCTCAACACAAGTAGCAGGTGGGAAAGTTGGACCTGGTGTGTACATGAGAGGAGGAGAACTGGTCCAGCCCCTTACCTTCTGCAGCACTTGGGAAAGCAGGCTCTGCACCATTCCATAGTAGAACTGGCCCTGGATGTGGGGGTTGCAGGCCCAGAACCAGGGCGTTGAGTTGGTCCACACCAACATATATCCCATGAATGAACTGCTAGAGTGCATGAAGAGGCCAGTTCCACAAACCCAAAACTTCAGGATCTCCATGAGACAGGACCACAACAGTATATCTAAGAGGAGTCCCCATGGGGTTCCAGTATTGACAAAGTAGCAGAAGCCAGAGGCCTCATACAAGACCAAGGAATCATTATAATGAACGTTTGCAACCAAAGAAGTGTGGACAAAATGGAATATTTGTGACACACACTGAGACACAGTACAGCTTCCACAGTGAGATTTCTTTTTTTATGGGAGAGGTTCAGGGGTAGAGGATAGGTCTGAGGGGAGGTGGAAGAGAGAGGGAACAGGGTAAGTGATGTGAAATTCACACAATAAAAAAACAATAAAAAGAAAAAAGAGAAAATGATAGACATGATTTCTTGGTGTTGTTTCAGTGTTCTTTCACGTTTTATATTTTCCCTGATACCATGGTATAATTTTAAAATTATGTTTTCCAAACTGGGGCATAGAATCTTTTCACATTTTAAAGATTTTTATCCTTAAGGACAAAGATCAAAGTGTTTACTAAGAAGCATACATAACAATACATTTTATGTTCCAGTGGTGAAGACTGAAATGGAGCATCATGAAAAGGGAGTTGAAGAAGTGCTTGTTCATCACAGGATGCCATGAGTAGCAAGCTTGTATACTGGCTTGCAAACAGCACCCCCCCCCCCAACTCTTATTCTTTCAGCTAATTATTTTCCACTCCCTGCTGACCTCAGGACTGAAAATACAGCCACTGTGGGCTCTCTGACATCCAGGGAGACATCTCGGGGACACTGATGAAACTGATAACAGACCATTTCACAGGATCTTAAAAGCTACTCCAGGCTCCATTAGACTTTCTGTCATGCATATGATGAGGAAAAATATACCACCCTAAGAGCCAGGGATTGTGGCTCTGTGACAGCAGAGGCTATTGTGCGTGGGGAGCTTTGGGACACTGGCTCCACCTTACTGTTTATGCTCGGCTGACTGGTGGTAGTTTCAGGTGTGGTGTCATAACAGAAGGGGCTTTGTGATAGGCTCCCAGTGACAAGCAAGAACTACAACTGGTGACTTGACAAGAAGGAGAAGCTCAACAAAGGAAAATGGCCTGCTTCAGTCTCTCATTTCACTGTAACATTCCGTTGCTCCTGTACAGTTCAGTTTAGCATGATGAAGTTCGCATTCCTCTGAGACCCAGGGGCAAATGACGGGCACCAGGCTGAGAGGGTTAAAAGTTCTTTCTTTCTGTACCCACTTTGAACTGCTGTTAAACCTACAGATGCTTCACAGAACTGTCCAAAGCAAACTGAAAAAGACACACTTAAAAAAATAAATATGTTCCCATATTGACATTTTACTTTAATCTGTGTGTCTGTGTGGGCACATATTAACTGTGTATTGTAGGTCCTATCTCTGTAAGTCCCATCTGAATAACTAAGAATCTATTAGGTTGGGCTGGAGAGGTGGCTCAGTGGTTAAGAGGACTGTCTGCTCTTCCAAAGGTCCTGAGTTCAATTCCCAGCAACCACATGGTGGCTCACAACCATCTATAATCGGATCTGGTGCCCTCTTCTGGACTGCAGGCATACATGCAGACAGAATACTGTATACATAATAAATAAATAAATAAATATTTTTTTAAAAAAATCTATTAGGCAAGTTTCCTTTGTTTGTTTGTTTGTTTTGTTTTGTTTATAAAAAAGAATGACTTTTTCATCAAGAGCTATGTAATTCTCAATTCAAGAGACACTTTTTTAGTGCCCAGCACTCAAGCACTCACAGTTGGACTACATTCCAGGGGGAAAAACCAGAGCCAAGGATGGTGAACAGGTGGCATGGTCATTCCAATGTGCAGTCAAAGAAGAAAAATGTGTGGATATATTGTTATCAAAGCTGAGCATGCTTCCCACTGAAAAACTTCCAGAGTGCTCCTTTAACTTTCTTTAACCTCCTCTCTCTCACTCTCTCTCTTTCTGTGTATGTGTATGTACATGTGTTTATATGTACTTTGTATAATTTTTCAATATAAAATAATATGATATCTTGAGCCTTCATCAAACAACCATGGAGTTATGTGTCCCTCTTCCTTCTATCTTGATCTGCCTCCCCCAAACACCCTCAGTTGGAGCCCTTTCCCATTATTCTGTTTCTCTCTTCATATCACCTGCCTCTTGCTATCCTCTTCCCAACCCCTCCCCTACCTATCTATGATCCCTTTAAACCTTCTGATTTCTTTGATCATTCTATGTTATACACTCACATATGAAGACTTGGAGCTAGAAACTGAAGATGAAAGACAACACATAGCATTTGTCCTTCTGGATCTAAGTTTCCTCACTTAATGTGATCATTTTTAGGTCTATTCATTTACCTGAAGTTTTCATGATTTCATTTTTCTTTACTGTTGAATAGTATCTGTATCACATTTTCATTATCCATTCATCTGTTGAAGGATATGTATGTCATTTTCCATCTCCTAACTATTGTAAATAGAGTGGTTATAAACATTGCTGAACAAATATCTATAAAATAAAATGTTGAGTCTTTTAGGCATTGCCAAAGGTGGAATATCTGGGTAATACAGTAGATTTAATTTTAGTTGTTTTGAGGATTTTTCCATACTGATTTTCATGTTTGCTACACCAGATGTGGTTCCCACCAAAAGTGAATAAGGGAGGGTTCCTTTCTCCACAACCTCACCAGCATTTCTTGTCAGTTGTTTTGTTGATCTTGCCCATTGTAATAATTAGAGTGAGATGAAATCTCAATGTAATCCTAATTTGTATTTCCCTGATAACTAAGGATAATGAACAATTTTTAGGTATTTCTATGAAATTTTTATTTCTTTTGTTGATATTGCTGTTTAGACCCACAATAAAAACCCCAGTATCAGAGACAGGAAACCTTCTTCTGAAGAATTTGTCGGAGTAGTCCCAGTAACTCCTCAAACAATATAGATTATAGATGTAGCCTTGGTTCCTCTCAGGGGTTGAGGGTGGCCCCCATGGCTGACGACACCATACAGTTAGAACACTCAACTTGGATGATTCAAGTTGAATGTGACCTGAAATTCAGTTGCGTGTAGTTCTTTGTTTAGGAATGGGATCCCATGAAAATTTTCTCCATTTGTGCTAACATGTCTGTTAGCATTGCTATTATTCTGGTTTAATTTATCAGCCATTTTTAGGAGACACTGTTTCATTGCAGATTTTCTGATAATCTGGCACTGACAATCTTTCCACCCCCTCTTTCCTGTGGCCCAACTTCCATAGCTCCAGAAAATACTATGCAGGCTGCCAAGGGAGGGAAATAAGCAGTCCTACAATACCTACAAACCATGACAATTATGAGCATGCTGAAATATGCATACAGATTCAGTAAGTGTCACTCACATGTTGGCAGAAACCAAGAGGTATCTAATTGTTATAAGGACCATTCAACAAGTGGGAAATCACGCCTGGTACTAGAAACCTAGCCAGCTTTCCAGGGCTGGTGAGGTCCTGGACCTTAGAAAGGACTCTATTGGCATCACTTTGCTAGAACAGGATAATCCCTTACTGCATTCTGAATAGTATCCCTACACTCACAGATAAGTATAGCTACCACCCCTCATCAAAGAAGTTTCTCTTTATAGCAAATGAAAACCACCACTGGACACAATATAGAGATGAACAAATCATAAGGAGCTCAGAATTAATGGATATGACTACATCACAACTCCTGCCTCTCTGACTTAGGGAACATCACAGAAGAGGGGGTGGAAAGATTGTAAGTGCCAGATTATCAGAAAATCTGCAATGAAACAGTGTCTCCTCAAAATGGCCGATAAATGAAACCAGAATAATAGCAATGCTAACAGACATGTTAGCACAAAAGGAGAAAATTTTCATGGGATCCCATTCCTAAACAAAGAACTACAGGCAGCTAATGCTTGAGAGATGAGTCCCATTCTTGGTTGTTCCATGCAGAAACCGTATACACACAAACAACAAAAAGGGACTCAGTGAGTTGTATTTGTATCTATCTGAGCACACACACACACACACACACACACACACACACACACATCTGTAACAAATATAATCAAAGAAAAAGAGAGTCCATCAACTTGAGAAGGAACATAGATGGAAGGTTCTGGAGGGAGAGAAGGGAGGGGAAAGTAATATAGTTCTATTTCAGTTAAAACTATTTTTTAAAGTTTATTAAGTTTATTTATTCATTTTACATCCTGATCATAGCCCATTCCATCCCCTTCTCTAGGTTCTGCACTCCTGTTCCCTTCCCCTTCATCTCAGTAAAAGGGACCACCCCCCACACTGTCCCACCCCAATACATCTAGTCTCATTAGGGCTGAGCACATCCTCTTCCATTGAGGCCATGCACCACAGCCCCATTAGGAGGAGTGGTAAAAAAAAAAAAAAAAAAAAAAACATGCATCAGAGTCTCTGTCAGAGACAGCCCCCATTCTGCTTGCTAGGGGACCCACAAGCCTACAGTCACTTGATTTTTGACAAAGAAGCCAAAAACCATACAACCAAAAAAGAAAGCATTTTCAATAAATGGTGCTGTTCTAACTAGAAGTCTCCATTTAGAAAAATGCAAATAGATCCCTATTTTATCTCCCAGCACAAAACTCAAGTCCAAGTGGATCAAAGACCTCAACATAAAACCAGATACACTAAATCTATTATAAGAGAAAATGGGGAACAGCCTTGAACTCATTGACACAGGAGACAACTTCCTGAACAGAACACCAATAGCTTAGGCTCTAAGATCAACAATCAATAAGTGGGTCCTTGTAAAACTAAAAAGCTCCTGTAAGGCAATGAACACTGTCAAGAGAACAAAAGGGCAACCTACAGATTGGGAAAAGGTCTTCACCCACCCTACTACATCAGATACAGGGCTAATCTAATATTCAAAGTATATAGAGAACTCAAAAAGTAAACACCAACAAACCAAATAACCAAACTAAAAAACAGACAACAGAACTAAACCGAGAATTCTCAACAGAAGAATCCCAAAACATTTTTTAAGATTTGTTTTTTAGTTATGTGTAGTTGTAGGTGTGTGCAGTGCCCACAGAGGCTAGAAGGGGGCCTTCAGATGTAGACACAGAGAACTGAACTCATATCCAATTGCTCTTCATTGTTGAGACCTCTCCCCAATCCCTAAAACTACTGAGACATGATGCTGCTCACCCCACCAATGCATTTTTAATGGTCTCACTATGGTCTGGCATCAACTTCATAGCAATCCTCTTGCTTACATTTCCTGAGATCTGGGATTACAGAAGAGTACCACCACACTTGACTCCAGGATGTTCTTTTCTTTCTTTTTTTATAATTTATTTTTTATTTCTTCAAGTTACATCTCAATCACAAGCCCCTCCCTACTCCCCCCTCCAGTCCCACCCTTCCACCCTCTTCCCCCTCAACCCCCCATCCTCTACCCTTTTTTTTTTTTAGTTTAAGGTGTATCTTTCCCCCCCAACTGCTCCCCCTTTCAGTCCAACAAATGGTTCTTTCTCTTATAACAATACAATACAAAACAACAGAAATAAATAGGCCACAATTATGAGAGTTATATGCCTTAGCATACATTCCCAATGTCCAGTCCATATGTATTTGGCACCTGACTTTAACATTCTACTATCTAACCATCTCCATGAGTTTAAAGTTCTATATCTAACTCAGCTTTCATACTAACTTGCATCACAATTTTTAAAACATCTTCTTAGATCCAGAACACCCTCTTGATTCCTAAACAACTCAAAATTTAACTGTGAGACTTTTCTTTCTTAACTCACAGAGTCCATCTTCATACCTTGCTTATGACATAAGACCCAACCTCTTACCTGAATCAAAACAACAATCAATGTCCCATTACCTGTGGTTACATAAACGTCTTCTTAGATGTTCAAGATACAGGTGCATCAAGGAAACAGAGTTGCTATCTATTTATTTTCACATAACAATATCTAATGGACTGCAGAACTCCATTAGAGTCCACATGTGACACTTCAGATAATCAGGCTCCATGAATCCTTACCACAGCCCTAAGGCAGCATTATGTATAATCTTTATATAGACAAGATCTCTGGAATTCAGACAAGATGCACAGCCTGAAGGGCTTCAAACCCATGTGTGTGAGTATAATGATCTTTACTCACCACAGTGACATTCTTCTTGAAGCTACCTGCCCACCTTCCCACTTTATAAGAAAGTCATCATGAAGGATGGTGGCTTCTCATGGATTCAGTCACTGTTTTCTATCTGTATTGGTGACATGTGTTAGAAGCATTTTTTTTTTCATGGAACATAGTCTATTGCCTGATTCCCACATGAGCCTTACTTTTAATCACAAATTTCATTATTTTCTAAAATTGTAGACCTTTTTGACACAGGGTTTGGTGACAGAAGAGTTGGGCAAACATCATAGAGCATACCAGATAGCTTCCCCCTGGCTACTGCACAGGGTCTATGGCTATTAGCACCTTACATTCCAGTTGCACATTCGTTATAACTGATGAACTTATACCTATAGTTACTCTTAGCTGTACTCTGTAGTGTATGTAACTCTTCACTTTTCCTGTGTATTGATTGTGACAAATGCATCAGTATCCTTAGTTACAGCATCATCAGATTAAAGGTCTTCTGTGCTTCACCTGTTCACACTCCTCCACACCAACCATCTAACATACTGTGCCCATCAGTCTCTTCACTCACTATCTCTATAATTTTGTTGCTTTTAATATCTTATAATAGAAATTGTAGTTCATGTGATCCTTTTTAGGCTACCTTCTTCCATTACCAAATGCATTTCATATTTTTTCTTATCTATACCAGACTTGATTTTTTCATTACCATAAGTTTCTACTTTCTATTTTCTTTTTTAAAATATTTACTTATTTTTTTCAAGTTACATCTCCATCACAGTGCCCTCTTTCTACCACTCTCAGTCCCACCCTCTCCCCATCCCTTCCATACCACTCTTCCAGAGTAGAGTGTCCCTACATATCAGCCCCCTCCCCCCACAAGTTCATCAGTCATATGAGGGCTAAGACCTTCCTCATGCATTGGGGGCCTACATGGCAGCACCACTAGGGCAAAGTGTCCCACTAACAGGTAACAAAGACTATGTTCCTCTTCCTTTGGGTGTGTTAGTTGTAAGATAGTTATCCTGTACTACATGACTAAAATCCAATTATAAGTGAATAGATGCCATATGCATCTTTCTGAGTCTGGGTTAGCTCACTCAGGATGAGCTTTTCTAGTTCCACCCATTTGGCTACAAATTACATGATTTCCTTGTTTCTGATAGCTGAGTAGTGTTCCATTGTGTAGATGTACCACAGTTTTTGTTTTTGTTTTATCCATTCTTCAGTTGAGGGACATCTGGGTTGTTTCCAATTTCTAGTTATTACAAATAAGGCTGCTATGGACATAGATGAGGAGATGTCCTTGTGGTTTGGTGAGGAATCATTTGGATGTATACCCAGAAGTGGTATGGTTTGATTTTTTTTAATTACCATAAATTTCTATTTTCTTTCTTTCTTTTTTTTTTGGTTTTTCAAAACAGGGTTTCTCTGTATAACAGCAAGTGTTGGGATTAAAAGCGTGTGCCACCATGCCTGGACAGGCTAAATAATCCCTTCTCCCCCAGGATCAGAATGCCAAGGAGAAAGGTACAAAAATACAATAAGTAACAACAAGGAAGACTTTTTCTAGGCATAGAAGTTTGAAACAGAACAATAAAAGGGTGACATAGGAGAATTTCCACCTCCTCTACTTTCAGGACACTATAGAATTGACCCTGTATTCATAGGGCTTTTGTGGCAGTGTCATTTGTTAATGACCAGCAAAAATACTATCTACTTTTCACATTTAATGCTTCTTTATTTGTCTGTATTATAATACAGGAAAATAAATCTCCAGAGTTTTCTAAAAATGTTAAATAATGCCACTGGTCTCTACAAGCAATGATATAATTTTCTAAAAATGTATTTTTTCTAATAATAATGCAGGTCTGTTCCAATAAATATTTATTCTTACATATTTCCAAGACTTCCTCTAAAAAGACAAATGAAGATAAGGGGTTTTCCTAGAAAAAAGTCAAAGATCAACATCCAATTCTCTATTTTTGATAGAACACATCTTTTAATCTTATACCCTTATCATCTGAAGTTTTCAAATTATCATTCTTCACAGTTACACTTGAAAGACTAAGTTTTTCCCTGGGACAATGGACCTGTAAGGGTGAGTATGAGGAGCCAATGTGCTCTGAGCCCTGTTATGACCTACCGGCAAGTTTGGCAAAGTCCCTGTCAAGAGATAATAGCGGGGAGGAGGATCCTGTTCTGTGTCCAGAGCAATGGCTCCTTAAGAGAGCAGAACTGGCAGAACACCATTTGCTCAGAGACAGTCTCCTGGGGAAAAGGGGTATTGCTTCTCTTAATCTCTTATCTTCTCAATTGCTAGATTGGTTTTCCAATCTCTGCTTCTATCTATCTCACTCACCCATACCCAATACCTTGGGTAATTTGGCATTTCTAATGTGTACACCTTAGTAGACAAAAATGACCATGGCAAGGGCAGCCTTCTTTGATTCATTTTCTCCCTGAGTCTTCTCTTCTCCACTTGTAGTGTCGGCAATTATTCAGTGGAGTAGAGAGAAAGAGGCTTTCTATTCTCATCATGGGCATACTTTTTCCATCTCCCATTCTAGATTCAGTGAATCGTCATTACAATCAACTTTCCTTTAACTCCTACATCCCCCTCTCCTCTTGCCTGTATTTTTTTTATTAACTATTTAATTAAACCCCGGTCTTTTTTTTTTCTTTTTTTAAATTTATTTATTTATTACTTCAGGTTACATCTCCTTCATAATGCCCTCTTTCCACCCCTCCCAGTCCCGCCTTCCCACCCTCTACCCCCTATCTCTTCCATCCCACTCCTCTGGAGTGGAGTGTCCCTCCCTACATTACAGTCTCCCGCCCCAGTTCAGCAGTCATATGTGGGCCAAGAGCCTCCTCATACACTGGGGGCCTACAAGGCAGCCCCACTAGGGCAAAGTGTCTCATTGACAGGAAAAAAGTCTATGTTCCTGTTCCCTTTGGTGCATTCATTGTAGTATAATTAGTCTGTACCATATGGTTAAAATCCAACTATAAGTGAATAGATGTCATGTGCATCCTTCTGTTAAACCCCAGTCTTAACCTAACTCATCTACCCATTTACTCTGCACCTCTGCCCAAAAGCCAAAAGTTTCTCATGAAAATCATCTACCACATAGATTGACTTTCCACTCAATTTCTTTCTTTCTTTTCTTTCTCTTTTTTTTTTTTTTTTTTTTTTTTTTGTTTTTCAAGACAGGGCTTCTCTATGTAACAGCCCTGGCTGTCCCAGACTATTTCTTTTTTTTTTTAATTAGGCCACAGTTATGAGGGTTATATGGCTTAACGTACATTCCCAATGACCAGTCCATATGTATTTGGTACCTCCCAGACTATTTCTAATCACTACCTTTAGATGAGCATTCAGCAGTAGCCAGGAAACTTACTACATTTCTCATATTCACTGAAGAGTGAGTTTCCTCTCACTCTTCAAACACCTCCTTCCACAGCTTGGGAACCCACCTCACTCTGCCCTGAAAAGAGAGTACCAATCAAAAGGGAGATAAGGCAACTTCCCCACACTAAGCTGGTGAGGTGTCCCTCATCTGCACTCTGCCTTCTTCATCTTACAAAGAAAAAGCTTCCCTGAGCCTAAAAGATACCAAGCCATCTCCTCACTTTTTAGATTTTATCTCCTTTTCCCATGTTCAAGAAATTTGTCAGTAATTATCCTGTAATTCTCTTTGTCCCATTAGACGCTGTCTACTGTATCATTCCTGTAGGCACAATCATACAAGCTATTCATAACACCTTTGTTAACCATTTATACTACCCTCCAATTATTTCCTCGTTTTCCTAACCCTCAGGGAAAACATTATCAATGCTTTTATTCTCATCAGAACGGACTCTCAGCCTCTCCTGACTCAGTCTGGCTGTCCTTATTCCTTTACCTGGCTGGCCGGTCAGCTTGGGTCTCACCCAGTCCACGGCTTTATTTTGTGAGCTCCTGGTTCTCTATCTGCATCTCTTGTCTTGACCTCTGCATCAGAAATAACTTCTATTTCTCCTTGTCTTCCCTCACTAATAAAACACACCACTCTTTTGACCTAACTGTTCAAACAAACTTCCCCAAGGCCTGCCTTGTTACCTTTAACCTTGCTTGTCCACTACATCTTCACAATACTAATGAAGCATGAAGTTGATAAACTGTCAAAGAAGTAGACCTTTAATCAGCCCACTTCTCACCTGGGCTGCTTCCAACACTGTCCAGGCCACTGAGATCTTTTACAAAAGCCTCGAAACTTGTTGTTTTCCACATGAAGCCCCTAAATCTATTTCCCAGTCAGCAATCCCTGGGGGGACTTACCGAAACAGACACAATAGCATGTTTCTTGGAGCTTGCCAATTGTTTCTTTTTGTACTTACAAAAGACTTGCAAACCTAGCCAGGTGGCATAGGCCTGTAATCCCAATTACTTCAAAGGCTAAGGCAAATGATCACAAGTTCCAGGCCTGCCTGGACTATAGGAATACTTTGAGGCCTGCGCAATTTAGTGAGATATTGTCATTTAAAAGAGTAAGAAGTGAGCTGCGATATGGCTTGAAGGTAGAATACTTCTCTAGAACATTGTAAGGCCCTAGGTTCAACCCACAGTGGAGAGAGCAAAAAAGAGAGCAAAACAGTATTTCATATGTTTTTTTGCCTAGGTGGCCTTTTATTTTCTGTCACAAACTGTCTCTAGGACTGTACCATGCCCCATCGTCTTTCACCCTCACTATGATCCCATCACACCAGCTGCCCTATGTTGTTTTTTTTTCTTTTTTTTAAATTTATTGATTTATTGCTTCAGGTTACATCTCCACCATAGTGTCCTCTTTCCACCCCTCCCAGTCCTGCCCTCCCACCCTCTACCCCCTAACACTTTCATCCCACTCCTCTGGAGTGGAGTGTCCCTACATAACAGTCCCCTGCCCCAGTTCAGCAGTCATGTGAGGGCCAAGACCCTCCTCATACACTGGGGGCCTACAAGGCAGCACCATTAGGGGAAAATGTCTCATGGACAGGGAGAAAAAGAAAAAGTCTATGTCCATGTTCCCTTTGGTGCATTGGTTGTGGTATAGATATCCTGTACTATATAGCTAAAATTCGACTATAAGTGAATAGATGCCATGTGCATCCTTCTGAGTCTGGGTTAGCTCACTCAGGATGAGCTTCTCTAGTTCCATCCATTTGGCTGCAAATTGCATTATTTCATTGTTTCTGATAGCTGAGTAGTATTCCATTGTGTAGATGTACCACAGTTTTTTAATCCATTCTTCAGTTGAGGGACATCTGGGTTGTTTCCAGTTTCTAGCTATTACAAATAAGGCTGCTATGAACATAAACTTCCTTGTGATTCGGTGAGAAGTCATTGTTTTTTAAGCCACCAACTCCTCAGCTCAGAACTTTTGAAGCTTCTTCCCATCCTCCCCAGCATCCCTAACATCCTCCAGTGACTGTCCCCATGTAGCCACCTCCTGATCATTTAAGTCAGCCATCATTCCTGATTTCCCTAACACAAACATAACCTTCAGGCACTTTGATCCAATGGCAGTGTTTTATGTATATCACCACATTCATTATCTAAAATTGTCTTGTGGTTTGAATTACTGTCTATTCTCCTTCCAGAGAATAAGCTTTGTATTCACAAATGTTGTCACAAACACTCTTTTATTCAACTTATTTAATGCAGTTCTTACTAAATAATAAGTGACCAGAATTATCTGTTGAGAAAATAAATGAATTTTGCATTTCAGTTACTATTTAACAGCAGATAATATTAACTATCAAGATAACATCACGTTGCTCTTACTGCCTGGGATTAATAATTGAAACCCAGAGTGTGGGCTGTAAGACGTTTACTTCAAGGTCCCTGAGTGGGTTGGCTGCAACAAAACATACAGCTCTGTAAATGATTTTGTATTGCAAAAGCACACACACACACACACACACACACACACACACACATATATTCCATGATTGTATATGAAAGGACATGATTGACAAATAATGAAAGCTATTCTCTCAGCCTCGGTCCTTGACCATCAGTCTGTTGTAGTAACCCACCTGCTTCCGTTTCTCCACAATGACAGCAGCTTGCAGATAGACTCTGAAAGCATAAAACTGCCAGACTTCTTGGAGGAGACGACATCAAAACTCATAAATTCCTGGCAAAATGAAGTTGAAGTCTAAGCAAAATGGTACTTTATTTGGTCAGGTTTGGAGTGGGGGTGCATTTCGGCAAGGTCTGGTAACCCACAAACTCAGGGACTCCTGATCCTCCTGCTTCTACCTGCCAAGGGCAGCAATTCTGGAAAGGTAAAAGCGTTTTGAAGAATTTTGGCCTGTGACTTCAAAATATTTAATCTTGTCAACTCTACCCTGGAATTTTCTGGAAGCTTTGTTTTAGCAGCATAGCCATCTTAACAACCTCTGGAGCCATAGACAGAAGACTCCTGAAGAAGCAGTAAGACATCACAACATCCCAACATGTCAAATACAAAGGGAGTTTCTCAGAGTCTGCCATGGATTAGCCAAAAAGTAACAAAATGGTCTTCTACTCATGTTTAACTATTACTCTCTATAGAATAAAAAAATACTAACAATAATTTATTTTATATGTAGTGAAAACTGATCTACACATCTTAATGTAAAGCATAGGTTACTGAAATATTATTGAATAGAAATAGATTATCATCACTAATATTGCTAGTAACATTTTATGCCTTATGGATTTACTTAAATGCACAGAACTATGCCTTTGAAACGGCTAAAAATGCAAAGCAATGTGTATTTCACACCATTTTAATTTATTCTATTTATTTATGTGCATGCGTGCGTGCGTGCGTGCGTGCGTGCGTGCGTGCGTGTGTGTGTGTGTGTGTGTGTAAATCAGAGGACATTTTGAGGGAATCAGTTTTCTCCTTACACAATGTTTGCTCAGTGGCTAGAACACAATTTTTTCAGGTTTGGCAGCAAGTGCCTTTGTTATCAGTGGTAGGAGCCAGGTCGGCTCTTTCCAAGTTCTTGGTCTCTTTTGTAAAGATCTGAAAATGAGCATTCACAAATATTTGCAAAAGAAGCAAAGTAAGTTTACTTGGAGTGTATAGTACAGGAAGATGAAGATATACTGTCAAGACTGGCAGCAGGCCACAGGAATGAGAGTACTCGAAAGCCCAATTATTCAGGGTTTCCTTTCATGAGATCAAGAGAATGAGTTGTTACTATAGGGAATAGTTAGTGTGGTTCTTTATTTTGATAGGTTAGTTCATACATTCTTTTTTCTACTGCACATGTCTCTTCCCATGATGTATCTAATTTTAATTATATGCATACCCAATTATACATAGGTGTAATATGATAAATAAGAGATTCTCCCAAAAAGGTTACTAGAGGGCATAGTTTTGCTTTCCTGGGCATCCAACCCAAACTAGTTTAAGTTGTATCAGTCTTTCTATTCTTCATACACAAAGGCATTGGAAGTATACATAAGTAGAAACTGTCTAACTCTGTTACCAGGGGCAAGGAATCATACTATTGTTCAAAGATGGGAGTGTGTGTAACCTAATGCAGGTGGGAAGTCAAGGACTTGGGAGGTGAATTGTTTGGAAAGGAGTATGTGTGCACATAATGCATAGAAATGAAGGAACTGGGCTGCAAAGCCATCCTTTCTAAGAGAATGTGCATAACCTCAAACCAAATGGGAATCCCAGGGTACTAAACTGCCTCCTCTGCTTGCCTGCTTCACTTTTACCTGATGAGCCATCTTGATAGCCATTACCACATTTTAAAGCACCTTGTCATATAATACAAAGTAAATAGTATAGATCATATAAAAATTTAAGGGACATTTATTGTTTATTTACTTTTGTATATGAGTGTGGTATACATGTCTGGTACACATGCTTGTGATGTGTGCCACTGTGTTTGTGGATACATGTGCCTGTGTGCATGTGCAGATCCCAGAAAATGCTGTATGTCCTGCTCTCTCATTTTCCACCTTACTCACTTAGACAGGGTCTCTGACTTATCCTAGAGCAAGGACAGGGGACAGGAAGCCAATGTGATCTTCTTGTCTCTGCTCCTCACAATGCCAGAGTTATGAGCATGTTCCTCACCATACCCAACTTTTACATTAGCACTGGGGATTTGAACTCAGGTCTCCAAGTTACACAGTAAGTGCTCCTTGCCCCTGTGCTTTTTCAGCCTTTCCCACACCTTCTGCTAAAAAACCACCCTTTTTTTAATACTAGGAAATAATTTAAGCTGAAAACTTACATTGACTAATCTTGAATAGTTGATGTCAATGGCTGGCCATGTGATGCATGCCCAGAATTCAGGAGGCCAAAGCCAGATGACCTCTTCAAGTTTGAAACAAGCCTAGTCTATGTAGCAAGTTCCAGGCCAGAGCCAAATGATATAATAAGAATATACATTAAATGTCAAAATCCAAAACTGGAGACAAATCTTAACTCCCCCTTGAAAATTCACATGAAAAATATCTATATTGGTGAAATTTAACTCAGAATAACCAAAGCTCAGATGTAACACTTTCAGATGTCTCACAATCTAGCATTTCAGGACAATTATTAAAGAATCAGTATTTCTTTTTTTTTTTTTTGCTTCAAAATATATACACATTAGAAGTTCATTGGCATCTTGTCTTTTAATTCAATACAAATTTAAACTTATGTTTCAGCATAGGGTTCAAATCCAGGGGCTCATACATGCTAGACAAGTGCTTCATTGCTGAACTATTCCCACAGCTCAAAGTCAACATTTTAGAAGTCAGAATGACACGATTAAAAGAGGGTCACATATAACTACACACAGATTTACCAACATGAAGATAGAACTTGTTCTCTCACAAAGACCAGGACAGACCTTACCCAGTTTTTCTTTTAAATTTTTCTTCCTCTACCAATACATTCTCAGTAAAGTACTGTAAAAATGTTTCTAAAATGTAAACCATGCTATTTATTTCTTTGTTTGTTTAGGGATTAGTTATATACTATTATTATTATCATCATCGTTTCATTCTATTTTTAGAGTCTCATTGTGCACACCTGGCTGACTTGAAACTCACTATGCAGAGCAGGCTGGCCTCGAACTCATAGAGAGATTTGCCTGCCTGTTACCACCAAGTTCTATGGTGTATGGCACCACAACTGGTCAACTTGTGTTATTTTATACTAATAGTTTCTCTTTAATGTCTTCTGTTAAAGGCATAATATAATGTAGCCATATTTGGACCTTTGTTTTTCTTCTTCCACATTGTAGTGGTATGAATAATATTGGTCCCCATAAACTCATATATTTGAATGCTTAGCCATCAGGAAGTGGCACTACCTGAGAAGGATTAGGAAGTGTGGTCTTGTTCAAGAAAGTGTGTCATTAGGAATGGAGTTTGAGGTTTTCAAAAAACCCAGGATAGGCCCAGTGGATCTCTCTCCCTGCTGCTGTAGATCTGGATTAAAATTCTCAGCTACTTCTCCAGCACCATGTTGTCCTGAATGCTGCTGTGCTCTCTGCTTGATGACAACAGACTAAACCTTTGAAACTTTAAGGGAAGCACCAATTAAATGCTTTCTTTTACAAGAGTTGGAATGATCATGATGTCTCTTCACAGCAAGAGAACTAAGAGATGACTAAGACATGCATCTAATTCTACTTAACCTTGCATGTAACCCATCACCACACCAAAAAAATTACTAAATACTTAATCATCAAAATAAATAGAGATAAGTCTGGTTTAATTCAAGGGGAAATAAGAATTCTACAATGACCTACTCACCAGAGGCTGATCAAACCCTTAAACAGACATATAGTAAGAAAGAAACTAGAAATAAAAGTCCTCTGAACCAGGTTGGAGCTCACCATTTGTCTTTTTCTTCTAGCATCCCCTGGGGATGCTTGAAGACAACGAACTAAACCTTTGAAACTTTAAGGAAAGCACCAATTAAATGCTTTCTTTTACAAGAGTTGGAATACACCTTACCACCAAGTTCTATGGTGTATGGCAACCCAGAACCACAGGCTGGGAGCAGGCTGCCTGAGAAGCTCTCTATCCCTTGCCTCAGAAAGGAGATAGGGATCAGTACTGATAGTCACACACACACACACACACACACACACACACACACACACACACACACTTCTCCCCTTGGCCTAGTTGGAAGAAACAGGTATGAAACATTACATATAACCAAAGCCAATATTTTAGCAAAAGGACTGCTGTGGTTTGCTTGTGTCTCCCAGACAGTCTCTGTGTTACAGCCTTGATCAACAGCAGTGGTTCTCAACCTGTGGGTCACAATCCCCTTGACAAATCTTTGTCCCAAAAATATTTACATTAAAATTCATAACAGTAGCAAAATTACAATTATGAAGTAACAACAAAAATAATTTTTTGGTTGAGGGTACTATGGGAACTGTTACACTAAGAAAAGGAAAAATTTATGTCCGTAAGTGACAGGACAATTGTGGGACCCTAGCCAGTATTTTTATTCTTGTAACTGGCAGGTGAGGTGAGCAAATGTTTTGTTTGTTCTTCATTTCTGTTTTTACTATTGCTCTTGTTTGGTTGTAGACTTAGTCTTACTGTAGCCCAGGCCTGTCTCTAATTTACAATCACCCTAACTCAATCTCCTGAGTAATGATAACATAGATGTCTACCACTAGGCTGGTCAGAGCCGAGGCTTTGCTCTGCCAAGGGCCCCAGTCAAAATGTTCACAACTGCCTCTTCAAAACCAAGAGCAAAAATAAACATTTTCTGATTTGAAGCTCATTAACTCAGCATGTTCCTCACTATGGCACAGACTGACAAATACAGAAATATTTAAAGAAAATTTAATATCAAGTAACATCCGCCCTCTCACTTTTGTTCATAAAGTAGTAGAGGATGGAAGACTTCTGAGGCTAGTTCCACCTTCACACCAAATCCAAATAAAGGCATAAGGACCAAAAATATCCCTTACAAGTGTGAATCAGAAGTCCTCACAAAATGCTGCCAAGTGAGCCCAACAGCATGCAGAATATACATCCAGATTAATGGATGTTTTGCAAAAATACAAACTTGTTTGAATATATCAAAACCAATTGGCATAATGGACTAGTCCAACAGAAATGATAAAGAGAAAATCGATGAACTGCTCTACTGTGCTCAGCAGAACTTGGCAAAATCCATCTCCCTTTCACTGTTAAAACACTCAACAAATTGGACAGAGTAGGGAACTTGCTCTACTTGGTAAATAAGGATCATGTACCATTAAACAAACAAAAAACCTACAGTTAACATCACACCTAATGGTGAAAAACTGAATGCCTTCCCCACTAAGAACAGAAAGAAAAAGCAGTTCACTCTTGTCATTTCTAATCAACATTCTATTAGAGGTTCTAACCAGGGCCATTAGACAATAAAAAGAAGTAAACCATATCCAGGTTGAAAGGAAAAAAGAAAAAAAAGCTATCTTTATTCAAAGATGATATGATCTTCCATATGAGAACTACACAAACAGTTTTGTTTTTGAGACAGTGTCTCACTGTGTACCCCTACCTGGAACTCTCCATGTAAACCAGGCTGCCTGAAACTGCTTCAGCCACACTACCTCTGGACCCAAGTGCTAGGATCACAGGCATACATCACTGTACCTGGCTGGAAATCCTTTTATAAAAATCTACAATGGGGCCAGAGAGATGGTTCAGTGAATAAAAGCACTAAATTTGTAAGCCTGGTGACCTGAGTTCAATCCTCAAAACACACAGTGAGAGAATCAACTTCCAAAAGTTGTCCTCTAACCTCCACACAGGTGCTATAACACACACACACACACACACACACACACACACACACACACACACACACA
>CAJQZJ010000594.1:6852012-6900911 GCA_907164525.1 Lophiomys imhausi
TCTTTTCTGTATCCTTCTTTCTCTCCTATGTAGGAGTGAACAGACTTAAAAAAAATTGGGACATAGACATAGTATAGGAAAGATCAAGAAAAAAAGGATAGATTATTGAGTATGCCCTTATACCTTTGTATATTGATACAAAATTAATGTTATTTTTGGCTAAATTGGTATTGATCATTGTATACTAATGCAAAATTAAGATTTATTGGACTACATCGGTATTGATCTTTTTATATTGACAGAAAATTAAGATTATATTTAGCCACAATAGTATTGACCCTTGTATATTGATGCAAAATTAAGATTGTATTGGGCTACATAGGTATTGATCTTTGTATATTGATACAAAATTAAGATTATATTTGGCCACATTGGTATTGATCTTTGCATATTGATACAAAATTAAGGGTAATACTTCTTAAAGGTATTGTACCTAGTAATGCTTAAAAGTGAAATGTGAAGTTGTGGACTTTTGCTACCAACCATCATAAACTGTTTAGGATAATTAAGGAATGCAAACTAATAGTCATGCAAGCATGTCATTTTGTTAGTTACTATGACAGTCTATCACAGTTATTTTCTAAGCTACTCAGAAATCAAGTTGCTAAGAGACAAGCAACATTTGCTTATCTAAATAGAACAGATAGATAGGGCATCTTCAAAAACCTCAAGAGATCTGCAGAATACGGCATTCAAAGATGTTTTCTTAACTTAAGATTTTTTGATATCGAGACATGTCAGCTCCTGACAGCACCCCCTATTCTACTCCAAGGAGAAGATGAGCATCAAAGAATCTCCAGTGTGAGATGGTTGAATTAGTGGCAAGCCTATCTCTTGGCAAGGAAAACCCCTTGCTTGAACTATAGACAGAATGCTGTCCAAAAAGGACAAAACTTGGAAGCAGGTAAGTCGACAGCCTTGCTCTGCCAAGACAGGGTAGGTGAGTCCTTCATAATTCCTGTTCTACAATCAATGTCTGTCAGAGAAACAGGGCCAAATGGCTGAAGATTGATGCTGCAATGTATGGAGAGAAAATGGGAACTGTCCAGGCAGCCACTGGTATGTCATTTCTTAGTTTTGGAAGCTGCGGGCCCTGCACTTCGTATATAATCAGATATATTTATCCCTCTCAAGTCTCTGAGGTGGTTGAAGAGTCTCATAGGTGGTTGAAGAGTCTCATAGGTGTTTGAAGAGTCTCATAGTTAAATTTTGAGTTGTTTAGGAATCAAGAAAGTGCCCTGGATCTTAGAAGATATTTTTAAAATTGTGAGGCAAGTTAGTATGAAAGCTGAGTTAGATATAGAACTTTAAACTCATGGAGATGGTTAGATAGTAGAATGTTAAAGTCAGGTGCCAAATGCATATGGACTGGACATTGGGAATGTATGCTAAGCCATGTAACTCTCATAATTGTGGCCTATTTATTTCTGTTGTTTTGTATTGTATTTATTGTTATAGGAGAAAGAACCATTTGTTGGACTGAAAGGGGAATCTGTTGGGGGGAAAAAGATATACCTTAAACTAAAAAAAAAAAAAAAAAACAGGTAGAGGATGGGGGGTTGAGGGGGAAGAGGGTGGAAGGGTGGGACAGGAGGGGATTGTGATTGAGATGTAACTTGAAGAAATAAAAAATAAATTTTTTTTCAAAACCACCCAAAGAGAAAAGAAAAAAAAAAGCACTGAAAAAAAAGAACCAATTATAAAGGACACAAATTCTTTATTTCCAATACATTGCTTAGTTTGTGAATACTATGAAGATGTGTCTTAAACATGTCTTTGAAATTTTCTTATAGTATACATTCATTTTAGGTCAGCACTCATATTTGTTTTATTGACATTTTTCCCTACAAGGTTTCAGATCTTCAGGGCTTGCTTTGCTGACAGAGCTATTTTGGAAGAACTAAGCTTAAGTTAATGAGGAAAGGCTAGGTATAACACTACATGCTAACAGTTGGTCCTCTATGCTAACTAATGAAGCTATTTTCCTTGCATTATATGATTAGTTTTAACTATATCCCATGGAGATATAGTTGAGAAGAACAAGATAGCAAGGCAGTGAAGATGACTTTTTATTTTTTATTTATTTTTTAAATTTATTTATTTATTGCTTCAGATTACATCTCCATCATAGTGTCCTCTTTCCACCCCTCCAATTCCCACCCTCCCACCCTTTACCCCCTAATGCTTCCATCCCACTCCTCTAGAGTGGAGTGTCCCTACATAAAAGTCCCCTGCCCCAGTTCAGCAGTCATATGTGGGCTGAGAGCCTCCTCATACAATGGGGGCCTACAAGGCAGCACCACAAGGGAAAAGTGTCTCATTGACAGGGAGAAAAAGAAAAAGTCTATATCCGTTCCCTTTGGTGTGTTGGTTGTAGTATAGATATCATGTACTATATAGCTAAAATCTGACTATAAGTGAATAGATGCCATATGCATCCTTCTGAGTCTGGGTTAGCTCACTCAGGATGAGCTTCTCTACTTCCATCCATTTGGCTGCAAATTGCACAATTTCATTGTTTCTGATAGCTGAGTAGTATTCCATTGTGTAGATGTGCCACAGTTTTTTAATCCATACTTCAGTTGAGGGACATCTGGGTTGTTTCCAGTTTCTAGCAATTACAAATAAGGCTGCTGTGAACATAGATGAGGAAACTTCCTTGTGATTCAGTGAGGAGTCATTTGGATGTATACCCAGAAGTGGTATGGCTGGGTCCCGAGGCAGAGCTATTCCAAGTTTTCTAAGATATCGCCATACTGACCTCCATAGTGGTTGCACAAGTCTGCACTCCCACCAGCAATGGAGTAGGGTTCCCCTTTCTCCACCCTCGCCAGCATGTGCTGTCATTTGAGCTTTTGATCTTAGCCATTCTAACAGGTGTGAGATGGAATCTTAGAGTGGTCTTGAGTTGCATTTCCCTGATGGTTAAGGATGCTGAGCATTTCTTCAAGTGTCTCTCAGCCTTTAGGAATTCGTCCTTTGTGAATTCTCTGTTTAGCTCTTTTCCCTATTTTTTGATTGGATTATTTGGTTTCTTGGCATTTAATTTCTTGAGTTCTTTGTATATTTTGGATATTAATCCTCTGTCAGATGTGGGGTTGGTGAAGATTTTTTCCCAATCTGTAGGCAGCCGTTTTGTTCTAATGACAATGTCTTTTGCCTTGCAGAAGATTTTAAATTTCATGAGATCCCATTTATTGATTTTTGGTCTTAGGTCCTGAGCTGTTGGTGTTCTGTTCACGAAGTTGTCACCTGTGCCGATGAATTCGAGGGCTTTTCTGACTTTCTCTTCTAGTAGATTTAATGTGTCCGGCATTATGTTGAGGTGTTTGATCTAGTTGGACTTAAGTTTTGTACAAGGTGATAAGTATGGGTCTAATTTCATTCTTTTACATGTGGACATCCAGTTGTCCCAGCACCATTTGTTGAAGATGCTGTCCTTTTTCCATTGTGTGGTTTTGGCTTCTTTGTCAAAAATTAGGTGACCATAGGTGTGTGAGTTCATTTCTGGGCCTTCAATTGGATTCCATTGATCCACTGGTCTGTTTCTATACCAGTACCATGCTGTTTTTATTGCTCTTTCTCTGTAGTACAGCTTGAAATCTGGGATGGTGATGCCCTCAGATGTTTTTTTATTGTACAGGATTGATTTAGCTATTCTGGGTTTTTTTTTTTTTGTTGTTGTTCCATATGAAATTAAGAATAGCTTTTTCCAGGTCTAAAAAGAATTGTGTTGGTATTTTGATAGGAACTGCATTGAATCTGTATAATGCTTTTGGTAGGATGGCCATTTTTATTATGTTGATCCTACCTATCCATGAGCATGGGTGATCTTTCCATCTTCTGATGGCCTCTTCAATTTCTTTCTTCAAGGACTTGAAGTTCTTGTTGTACAGGTCCTTTACTTGCTTGGTTAGAGTTACCAGGTATTTTATATTGTTTGTGGCTATTGTGAAGGGGGTTGTTTTCCTTATTTCTTTCTCAGCCCATTTATTTGTTGTATAAAGAAGGGCTTCTGATTTTTTTTGAATTAATTTTGTATCCAGCCACCTTGCTGAAGGTGTTTGTTTATCAGATGTAAGAGTTCTCTGGTGGAATTTTTGGGGTTGCTTATATATACTATCATATCATCTACAAATAGGGATAATTTGACTTCTTCATTTACAGTTTGTGTCCCCTTGATCTCCTTTAGTTGACTTATTGCTCTAGCAAGAACTTCAAGTACTATATTGAAGATGACTTTTTATTTTATTTTTTTTTGTTTGTTTGTTTTTTCGAGACAGGGTTTCTCTGTGTAGCTCTGGCTGTCCTGGACTCGCTTTGTAGACCAGGTTGGCCTCGAACTCACAGAGATCCACCCGCCTCTGCCTCCCGAGTGCTGGGATTAAAGGCGTGCGCCACCACCGCCCAGCGAAGATGACTTTTTAAAAGATTACTCTTCTTAGGTTCTTCTTGCCCTGACATCACTATTCTCTTTAGTTCCTGTTTGAGAGAATAAGAAAGCATATTTCTGCCTACCTAATTGACTTGAAAAACATGTGTGTCCAGGGAGCTTTACAGTAAGAACATTTTCTAATATTATTGGTTGTTAGCCTTCCTTTTCATGTTTTACAACTTCTCTTCCTTGTGTTTGATTAGAATAATGAAGCATTCTACTATATGAACTTTTCGTTTGTTCCAGAATTTTGACTGTCAAGAGTGTGCTGGGTCAAAGAGGGGCATAGCAGACACTTCTCTGGTTTACTCATATCCTGAGTTTTCATCTCTGGTCAAAACCCAGCCAACGAGTCAGTGGTCTTCCACAGCCATACAGTGTTTGCAGGGCAGTGTAGCATCAGGTGTTCCCTTTTCAGAAGCACACTAGATTCAGCCCTCGTTCCCTGAGCAGTTAGTTATGTTATTGCTCTTTTCATACCCATAAAATTGGCGTTTTCTCATCTTACCTACTGAATGCAACATGATTGGAATTTTGAAAAATAGTTGCTTACAGAAATGAGTGAATTCATTTTTCTCTCAGTCATAAGTTAGGTCTTCCTGGGAATCTTGCTTTCTCTTCCTCCTTACTCCAACTGCTCCTATTCTTTATTGCCATTTCTGAGAGACTAGGCTTTAATAAGACCCCTGCCTGATGATAACTGCTTTTAAACAAGCAAACAAACAAGTATAAAAACACTGAACTTCCAATCAGATGCTTCTGTGAATTCAAACTTACTGGATGCTGGCTGACTTGAAGGGCATTTCCTATTGATTCTCTTTATCAACACATAACTGATTTTTCTTTTAAATGAGTACACTTACCTATTTACGTTTCCTTAGTTTTATCCATGGAGGATACAGCATCACATAGATTCTTTGTGTAAAGTTGCATTGGAATTTGTCATGAACAGTGCCACTGTTTCCACAGGCCAGAGTTATGTTTCCCCAGGTTACTCTAGTTTTGTGTAGTTTACTTCCAGGAGTCGCTATGCTGTTTTTTGTTTTATACACATAAGCACATCTCTTACCTGAGTAGAATTCAGTTTCATCCCTGGCATAACCACCTTTAATTTTAAGAAGAGATGTGTTCTGTTCAGTTCTTGGGAACCCACTTACGGCCAGCAAAAATGGCTTTACATCACTGCCTTCCAGACATATTTGCCTTTTAGAGGTCCTGTTCCTAGCAGGCCTCCACAGGTGTTAAGATGGTGAAAGGAGACCAGAACTATTTCTTTTTTTTTTTACATTGTATTAAATTTTTTAGGCAACCTTTTCTTTTAAGATAAAAACTACAACTTTTCTCCATTTCTTTTCCTTGCCCCATATACAGCTCCCTATTCTCCTTCAAATCCATGGCCTCTATTTTTATTACTTGCAATGCATGCTTATAAGAATGCACATAAACATACATATCCCCAACATAACCTGCTCTGTATGTTTAATGCCACTTGTATGTATGTTTTTAGGATTGACCTTTTGGCACTGGGCAGCCAATTGGTGTGCTCTTCCCCAGAGAATACTTCCTATCCTACTCCCAGCTTTCCTCAGTTACCTGCGGATGGGACTGAAGCCGCATAGACTTTTCTTGGTCCAGTTTGGAATGTTCATTGGTGTCATCCTTGTTCAGCCCACATTTGAGTGGTCATGTTGATAAGACCTTGAGTATAGCTTCAGATCCTATGTGTAGACACAATCTCGCAGCAAACTCCCTGATCTTCTGGCTCTTACAATCTTCCTACCACCCTTTCCCAATGTTCCCTTAACCTTAGGTGCAGAAGTATTTTGTAGGTGTATCCTTTGGAACTGAGCTCTGCACCTTAGCATCTTGACAGGGTGTGGTTTTCTGTAGTGGTCTCCATCTGTTGCAGAGAAATTTCCTTGATGATGAGTGAAGACTACACTTACCTATGGGTCGGGTTCATTTTTTAAGAAACAGATTGACACTAAGCTCGACCGATTTTTCTCTTTCTTTTTACCCATTTTGAAATGTACTGAAAAGAGCACACAAAAGTAAAAATGGAAGAACTACCTCTCAGTTCACCCCAACTCAATAAGAAAGAGATTAGAACTGATTTTGTATGCATAAACTATTGGGATAAGTGAAGGTGAAAGTTGTCAACTGAGACAAACACTTTCTTCTGTCCCACAGGACCACCAGGCACCAACGTGCCTCTCCTCAGGGCTTCTGTGGCAGCTAAAGCTTGCTATTCTCATGTTTGTACTCTACTGAAGTCTTGATTTCATGTGAGTCACAATGTTTGACAACTGTGTCCTTCCTTTGAATCTTGATGAAGCCTTTCTGACTGGAAGGACTATGCATATAGAAATACAGCCTATGGGCTGGGTTATTTTATCAGTTGTTTTCTAACATGTGAAATTCTTGTTGTTCTTTTTTTAAGGGAGTTATTCAAAGCAGAACCTAATATTTTTACTTATTTCACAATCCCACACACATAAGCTTAAGATTTATGTTGATGGATTTATTATTACTCTTAGACCCTAGACTCAGCACTAATAAAATAACAACTTTGTACCATTCAATTTTGTATAGTTTTCTCAGAAACTGTAACTAGGCATCTTTTGATAATGTCTTATTCAATAGAGCAAAGTATGTGATAATATAAATGAAAAACTGAAAGAAAGGCTTGTAAGACATCTTAGCCTCAGTAACATGGTGAAAGGAGAGAGCAGGGATCTCAGACCTCCACATGCTCATACTTACCTGTAAGAACACAAACATGCACACATGCACACACACACATACAGAACACACATGGACAAACACATATATATATATATATATATATATAAACAAAAATAAACAAATGTAAATTTTTTAGCCAAGAGAAGTAAAGTTTGATGAAGTAGCAAATATCTATGGTCCCAGCACTGCAGAGGCAGAGACAAGAGAATAGTTTCAAGTTTGAAGCCAGCCTGGATTACACAGTGAGTTCTAGGCCAGCAAAAGCTGTGCACATAAATCCTGTCTCAAAAAAAGAAAAGATGTGATTGAGATGTAACATGAAGAAATATAAAATAAATAAATAAATAAATTTTTAAAAAGAAACGAAAATTCTGGTAACTTAAGTCCATATAATATTCTGTCTACACCGTGGCTTTCTTGGTGTCTCAGCAATAGGAAATCAAATGAAAGATCCTTCTGATTTTATGCACTATTAATAAATGCATAGTAATGGTATGTATATTTTAATGTGATGTTACAGTAAATAGTTCTCAGTCATTTTTGTTTCATGAATAAAGTGCACCACGTTTTCTAACTGTGTTTATACTTAGAATGGAGCAGGGACCTGAACTGGAGCAAGATTCCCACTCTGTGTATATTGCGTTGTCTCTTCCCACTCTGTGTATATTGTGTTGTCTCTTCCCACTCTGTGTATATTGCGTTGTCTCTTCCCACTCTGTGTATATTGCGTTGTCTCTTCCCACTCTGTGTATATTGCGTTGTCTCTTCCCACTGTGTGTATATTGCGTTGTCTCTTCCCACTCTGTGTATATTGCGTTGTCTCTTCCTCTTTTCCTTGGCTTCTGTGTTTTCCTTTCATCTAATTCACTGCTTATTAGATATAACTTTTTTTCTGAAACAAAATGTGGCCTCAATTGATTAATTAACGTGAATTTGCAAATAACCACTTCTTAAAGGGAAAAATAATAAATTACGAACTATAGGACAACAGCATAATGTAATTATGAGCTATAGAACAACATAAAACACTCCATCACAGAGTCAAAAATAGAGAAACAATTAGCCTTGTATCTTTCATAACTCATGTCCATTGTTTGCATTTAGTTATTCTTCATTTTTTATTAGCTAAATTTTTTCTTGGATGATGTCCCAGATGTGTATAATCCATTTTGATTGCTTTCACCCTCTTTTATCTCCCTTTCATCCCTACAGCTCCTTTCCCATGTATGTTCATGCCTTTTTGCTTGTTTTGTGACCCATGAAGTGTAACCTGGGTCATCCATGTGGCGATTGAGCCTGGTGGAGTCACCAGCTGGTACATATCTGAAGATACGGACTCCTCATGCCCCAGAATCAGTACGTTCATAGTTCAGAAAGGCAAGGTGGGACTCTTTGAGCCCCTCTCACATCTGTGACTGACTCTTGGCAGGGCCAGAGAGACAGGGTCTTGCTATGTAACTTTGACTGTCCTGGTATTCACTGTGTTGTCAAAGCTGGCCTCCATCTCACAGCAATTGTCTTACCTTGGTCCCTTTAGCACTGGGATCACAGGTTTAAGTCACCACATCTAAACATATATTTTCCTTTAAAAGATCTTTAAGTTTTCTGGATGCCAGTTCTATATACACACCATTTACCAAAACTAAAACTCAGAGCTGGGGCACAGAAGCTTGACCACTTCTAACTGTGTGTTAAGTTCAGTTTCCTGCCTCTGAGTTAGGCCTTGGTTATGGGAACTCTATTTCTTAGTCATGAAAAGTAGGCAGGGAACGTGCTTTCTAGAGCAAATTCTTCTCTCGAGCCAGGAACAACAGCAGTCCTCACTAGATGGCCTCTTGCTCTGACTCATGGCTCCAATGGCCAGGAGACAGATACTTCCAGGAAAGTAGTAGTTGGGCCCTTTGCAATAGCAGTAACATGTGATTAACAAGTCTAGTCACATACAGAACTGAACTTAAGAAAGATAATAGTAAAAGCTATCTATACTTTTGAGCACACAAATGAAAAGAAAATGGTCCCATGGGCAGATTCTTTAAATTAAAAAAATAAATCTATATCCTATATGTACTCATGGCAATGAGGGACTACACAGGGAATGGACGGAGAAGAGCTTTCAGGAGTTCATTTTCTCCTTCCCACCACGAGGGTTCCAGGATTGACAAGAAGGTTATCATTGCTTTGCAGCAGATGCCTTTACCCACTGAACTACCTCATCAGCTCTCATGAGGAGGTTTTATGTTTACATCTCTGTGATAAAAACTTGTGATAGTATCAGTATGTTTCTAAAACAAAAATACATGAGCCTTGTTTAAAAGAGTAACCATTCTTGGAAAGACATAATTTACATTATATGCCACCTGAAAGATATTAAAAACTTTCTGTGACAATATCAGCCTGGAAAATAATAAGCTTGCAAAGTGACGTGCTTTTTTATTCTAGTCATTAATCATAATAGTGTTTTTCTAAGTGTAAAAAAAAGTTCAAAGTAAATTGATCAGATGTGCAATGTAGTACAGCTTCTACTGTTGAAATGGTTTGTAGCTGCTCTTCAGGGAGCTCAATAACTTCACCTGCCCAGTCTTAGTCTGGTAATATAAACTATCCACCTAGCCTGAGAGGAAGGCTGAATTCTTCAGGTTTTCTTTTGTTTTGAGTTCTTTGACAATAGGCATTCATTCTCTGTGATTCAAGAAGGGTAGGGGTATGTTTGCAACCACAGCTTGCTTCAGACTTACCTTCTAACAACAACAGGCAAAGGGCTCTAAAATGATTGTCAACAATTGCTGTGAAACAGTGTAACATGGTATCTTCAGTGTAACACCTGAAACTTCCATTGCTTAAAAAATGTTCATCTTTGAAAGCAATGCCTTCGGGATCACCTGTCTCTATGTGCCATCCCTGAAAACAAAAAGACAGATTCTCCACTCAAAGGGATCTTTTCTTCTTTTGAGTCTCCCAGAACAAAAATCTGTGTAAATGTTCACTAGTACATCTTTTTAAATGTACATTGAATTGCATACAACTTTGGCTTTGAGTGGGTTTTTTCCCTTTATCACATCCAGTAGAGATCTCTGAGAAGAGTAACTTAGCCGGCATAGCATCGCCATTTTCCAGGATGCCTGCCAAGTGGGTACTTAGGAGGATGGCCTCTGGGTGGGAGGAGTGCCTTATCCTCTATCTGGGACCAGACACAATCCAGGAGGCTCCCAAGAGGACAGGGTCTGCTAACTGATAGCTCTTTTCCATTTCTGACTGGAGAAAGAGCAGCTGTTTCCAAGGAGTTAATATTTAACTCACACCAATAAATGCGTATTTAGGCTGCTTCCTTAACTTCCATTTGTCATGTTTACATTATTTTTAGGATCTTGTTCTCAAAAAAAAGTGAATTCTATAATAGATTTGCTAGAGAAGAATATGAAGGTTTTCAGCCCTTTGTTGACTCCAATGACTGACTTCTTTATTGCTGCTCCATCTGGATTCTTTCATTTGTTTTTGTGTTGTTTTGCTTTGTTTCCATTTTGGAGGTGGTTTTGTTTTGTTGTTTGGCTTTTGGTTCTTGAGATAGGAACTCATATAGCTCAGACTAGACTAGAACTTCACTATTCATGTTTCCCAATTAATAGTGTCACACACAGACTGGGTCTAATGTAGCTTCAAGGCACTAAACAAGTCTGCTTCTCAGAGGTTTTTTAGACTTCTTTGGTAAATGCAATACTGTTTAACAAGACATTGTGGAAATAGCTGCAGAGTGACCCACAGCTATTTAAGAAGGTAATCTTCTGGGTAAGCAGAATGTGAGGCTGAGTTCTGATAGATTAGAATGTGGCATTAGTGTCCAGAGACATGGCTCAGTAGTTAAGAACACATGTTGCTCTTACAGAGGACCTGAGTTCAATCCCCAGTATCCATATGGTAGCTAACAACTGCCCCAAATCCAGCCATCCAAGAACTCACTCACCTGTTCGCCTGTGAATTCTCTTGTCATAGAAAAGTTTGTAAAGCTTGCATTATGTTAAATCTTTGCCTTTCAGAATCTTTTTACTGATTGATTTATTTGTTTGTTTATTTTACATCCCAATCACCACCCCCTCCCTCTTCTCCTAGTCAGTCCCACCTTTCCACCCACTTCCCCCCAGGATTAGAAAGTGAGACTGATTAAAAGGAAAAATGTTCTGTTCATAGATCCTCTGTAACAGTCAGCTGGAGAGACATTGTGACCAAGGAGGCTGCCAGGTTTCAGGGGCATAGTTAAACTCTGTGCTAGAGCCTATCATTTATATTCCCTTAGCTTCTAGCCATAATAAGGACCTGTGTCTCAATTTGCTCTCTTTAAACTCCATAACTTCAGCTCCAGGAGATTTAATGCCCTCTTTTGACACCCTTGGATATCAGGAACACACATTGTACACACACACACACATACATGCAGAAAAACATTCATACACATAAAATATAGTAACTAAATATTTTAGATGTACATGTTTTATTTAAAAGGCACAGAAGCCAGGTGTGGTGGTGCATGCCTTTAATCCCAGCACTAGGGAAGCAGAGACAAGTGGATCTCTGTGAGTTCAAGGCTAGCCTGGTCTACAAAGTGAGTCCAGAACAGCCAAGGATACACAGAGAAACCCTGTTTCTAAAAATAAAAATAATAAAAGGCACAGAAAGTAGGTGATAAAGAGGAAAATATAGAAACCTTAAAGGGCTAACAGTTCAGCATTTTGATGTATTAACCACAGGCCGCCCTACTATACACAGTTCCTTAGTGGATGTTCCCTTCTTCTCACAAGTGGCAAGTTGACATTTAAAACCAACCATCATACACATGTCATACGAACTTTTTCTGAAAGATGCAAATAAATGTATATGCATTCCAGATAGGGCATAAACAACAGACCAAATAGCCCATCAAAATCCAATTCGGTGAACCAATGGCTTTATTTGGCTTATTAACCGAGCATGGGTGAGGGATAACTTAGAGGAGTGTGGGTGACTCCAAAGCAAACAACTCACTGGAGAGTCTTATTCCAGCATGGGCAAATTCCCCATGGCTCCATAGAAAGAGTCCTGTCAGTCAACCAACCATGGTCTGTATACCCAGCTGATACCTGAAACCCCCACATGGCTTGTGTAAAATTACATACAGGTGGAAGGGAGGTATAGAAAGAAGTGGCTGGAAGATCAGATAGGGCAATGAGGGTCTGCTCAATTCCTATAAGCAGTCAAAAGTTCAATATTGAGAGTTTCAACAAGTAACCGTAGCAGCTCTGGTGAAGACAGTAACGGGTGGTATTCTCAGAGGACAGTGTTCATAGCCCAGCAGAAAAGCAGAAAGCAAAACTATATGGAGAGTGAAAGGACTCAAAGGGATGGGTGTGAGGAACAGAAATGGTAATGTGAGGAAGAAAGGCATATATATGCTCTCTCATGTAGAATCTAAATTTCAATTAGATGTGTACTTGGTATTACACTAACTAAAACAACTAATCAAAAATAGAAAGTCAGTCAGGCATGTAGGTGCATGCCTTTACTCCCAGCACTTGTGAGGCAGAGTCAGGCAGATATCTGTGAGTTTGAGGCCAACCTGGTCTACAAAGCAAATCCAGTACAGTCAGGACTGTTACACTGAGAAACCCTGTCGCGAAAAAACAAAAACAAAGAAAGTATTATGGACTCAGGCAACTGGGTACATAGTAGTAACATTTAGTAAATGTCACACCAGATTTAGATGTGGTAGGTAGCTCATACCTATAAGTCTAGAATTTGGGAGGCTGAGGATGGAAGATTGCCACAAATTCAAATCAGTGTGGTATCTACACCTTCAGTTTTGGGGGATCCAGTGCCTTCTTTTAGCCTCCGGGGCACTGCATATACATGGTACACAAGCACAATACACATAAAACAATTTTTAAAAAGAAAACAAAGATCATCTAACCATATCTTCATTTTTTTTCCCTCACTTTGGAAAAATTTTTAAAGTCAAGTTAAGGGGGCTGGAGAGATGGCTCAGCAGTTAAGAGTACTGACTGCTCTTCCAAAGGACCCAGGTTCAAATTTCAGCACCAACATGACAGTTCACAGCTGTCTGAAATTGCCAGGCATGGTGGCGCATACCTTTAATCCCAGCACTCAGGAGGCAGAGGCAGGTGGATCTCTGTGAATTCAAGGCCAGCCTGGTCTGCAGAATGAGTTCCAGGACATGCAGGGCTGTTACATAGAGAAACCTGTCTCAAAAAACCTAAACTTTTAAAAAAAAAAGTCAACTTAGGAGAAATTATGAATATATTTAATATTTTTACATAATAATTTAGTTCAGAATAAATTACTAATCTCAGAAATTTGGCTCTTAAAGGGATTCCCAATGCCAGACCTGACCATATGTCTGCCTCCCCTATCACCACACAGGTCTCACTCTTCTCCTCTCCACACTTCTGCTCTCTTTTCCTCTCTGCTACTCTGTCCCCCACCCTTTGTATTTCCAAGCCAGATAAGGGACAGTAGAGCATTGACCATAACCCATACTCTCTTAAAGAGCACTGCAGGAGTGGGGTCACTCCGTACCCAATTCAGGTCTGGCCCTACTCAACCCCATAGAGACCAAGGCCACATCATGATAAAGTCAGTTAAACTTCTGTTTTCCCACCAGAGAACTGGATTCTCAGTAATCATGTGACTGGCAGTCTGTTCATCTGTCTGATATGCTTGAAATGTCCCTGCCTCCCTTCAACATTTCCTCCCTTGATGTTTTCCTCCCTTGTCCCCTGACTCGAACTATATAATCTAGCCCTGACATTTCAATAAATGAGCTGACCTCCAAAACAGTCTCTCAGATGTTCATACTTACCATCACCAGAGACCCTATTCCCCAACTCCTCAGCATCCTGGGTATGGCCGGTCTGGGTCAGGGGACCCACACGTATTGGCAACTTGTTAGCAAAGGTGTGAGGCTGCCCAAAGCATGTTGGACTCACTACTAGTGATTTCATTTATCATTGAAAAGGTCTTAGGTCCTGGACTTAGCACCACAGGAGGTGACAAAACCATGCCTCTCCATGAGCTGTCCTTCCTCCCTATGAGTTATACCACTGATGAGAATAAAAAGGATTGAACCTCTGCCAACAGAAGTAGAATTATCTGACTATTGAAAGATAGAGAGATGGAGTCCTTACCTCTCATAACTTGAGAGTTACTGACAGAAGAGCATTCATTGTAGAGCCACAGCACAGACAGCTCTCCAAGTCTCACCAATGCTGATGTGACGCCTCCACTCAAACTCAGGGTAGCACTGTCTCTGACTGTGGGGCAGCATGCACCCTTAGCATTCTCGGTCTTACAGACATCTTCCCAATGTCCTGATTGTTCAAAGCTAGCTCACCTGGTCATCAGCATCACCAGATCTGCTGGTGCTCCAACCCAGAGCAGTCCCTGCTGACTAGATCTGGACATTTCATAGCATCCAATACAATGTGCATGTAATTAAGACTAGTATTTCAAAAGTTGTGGTGATTTAGGCTGGTAATCTCAGAATTTGGAAGGCTTAGTCAGATCCAGTTCAACTATTCTGGGCTATATAAAGTAAAGCAAGTTTAAAATGCCTAACACTATCTACAAAGTGACACCCCTTGCCAAGTATAGACCTCACCAGCTTACAGAATCCAACCTCAGTGATTAGTTGGCTTTCAAATGTTCTATTTAACAACTCTAATTATTTACCACTTGTTGAGAATAAAATTTTCTCCTCAAGTCAGACATGGTGGTGCACACCTTTAATCCCAGCACTCGGGAGACAGTGGCAACCAGATCTCTGTGAGTTTGAAGCTAGCCTGGTCTACAAAGTGAGCCCATGCTAGCCAGGGCTATTTCACAGAGAAACACTGTCTCGAACAACCAAACAAATAACAAAACAACAAAAAAAAAAAACAAAATCCAAAAATCTTCTCCCCATGTGCCACTGTCACAGGATCTTGTTGTCTTGCCTTTACCCTGAAGGTTAGCTCACTCTGAGTTGTAGAATCTTGTGAGTCATGCTTTCTCACCTAGACTGTTGGGCAGCAAGACAGATAGATGATGCTTCTGTCTCTGCCCTTTGTGGAACTGGGGTTTCTGTGGAGGGCTGTCCACAGAGAAAGTCCTTTGTTTTACAAGAGTGTACTCCAAGCTAAATTGCCACCATCTTCAGGAGTTCTCCTGAGTCTGCTCTTAAAAGTTCCTCATAGCAAGGCCTGTTGACTACTGCCCCTCATGGATGGAACCCTGACACATTCTTCTAAGAGGGAAGGCCACTGAACCCTCACTTGAGTATCCAGCTACCTCTTCCATCCAGTTGATGCAACTCTGCCCTAATTACATATGATTTGGGAGAGGGTCTAGAGGATGGATGTGGGGAAGGATGAGGGGAGAGGTTCCATCTACATAATCATGGGAAAGCCAACCCTGCTGGGTGCAGACCTTCCAGTATGGTTACTGTAAATTCACCTATACTTTTTCCTATAACCCCTCCCACTGTGCTCTGAAAGAAAGTTCAATAAAATAATTGGCTCCTTAGGTGAACCTTAGTGAAATTATACCTCAGTTTGTCTATAGTACCTGATAGGGATGGGTGTTTATGTCTCACCCAAAGAAGGGATTTTTGCAAAACCCTCTATTAATATATCATATCAAAATTGTTCACAATGTTTGAAAATATCCATGAAAAAGTGAAAAGAAAGTAGGTCTCCTCCACATGCCTGTAACCACAGCTCCATTAAGGGCAGAGACAGGAGGATCATCAGTCTTGCTGCCTAACAGCCTAGCTGAGAAAACATGAGCCAGGTTCCAGAAGAGACTTTGCCACAAAAGAATAAATAGGTGGAGCAAGGTAGAGCTTACCAAGGTTTTCTTCTGGCCTGGAAGTGCACAAGAATGTGCAAGCATGTTTTCATAGACTCACACAGACACATAAATACATTTCTAAGACTTATTGATTTGGGTTTTGTTAATAATAAAAAAGTATGTAGTGCATCTGCCTTTGTCTGGAGTGCATGAGTTATCTTATCTTCTTGATGCTCCCTGGGTGCTGTTCGGTCTCCCAGCATGCTGTGAGCCATCATATGCTTAACTGTGTATTTCTGCTCTGTCACCTTTATAATCATTTTCCATTTTGATGAGAAGGTACTTAGAGCATATTTAACATGAATCTAGGGAAAATTAAGTAAGAACAACAAATAAGACCTGGAAGTGACAACCTGGTATAGTGACAATCTGAATGAGAATGAATGAAAACTAAATGAGTTTATGTGAAGTGATTTATTACTAGTTTTATTGTATCACAAAAAATTACTGAGGTTTTAAGCAGAGTAGAGAGTAATTTTGGCTTTAGAATAAATTTTCAACAAGATCCTCCTTCACTGAGAGTGTCTGCATTTGCCATGCCAATTTTGTCCACTGGACCCGAGTATTGCCTGCTTAAAACTGGTTTCGAAGACTTCTATAGCATTCTTTCCATGGCATAATGTTCTCCTAAACATGGCTTTCTCTCCTAACAAATAGATCTATACTGATGTCCATACTACAGCTCATAATGACCTTAAAATACTGAAGCTAGGAAGAGCACTATGTTACAACAATGCTTACAGAGACAGTATGCAAAACCATTACGGGAGGGATTTGTTACTAGATTTCATGTGCTCTTCTTTGTAGCACCATAGATTTTTTTTAATAATTTAGTTTTTATTTCTTCAAGTTACATCTCAATCACAATCTGCTCCCTACTCCCCCCTCCATTCCCACCCTCCCACCCTCAACCCCCCTATCCTCTTCCCTTTTTTTTTTTCAAGTTTAAGGTATATCTTTTCCCCCAACAGCTTCCCCTTTCAATCCAACAAATGGTTCTTTCTCTTATAACAATAAATACAATTCAAAACAACATAGATTTTATTCTTAAGTCTCTTTACTGCCACATCCTTGTGTTTTCAACAAGACTGAGCACAACAAAGCTGGGAATTTTTCTATTTCCTCTGTGCTCTCTGTCACCTTTTCTGTTCACAACAGGTGATTTTCAAACACAAATAAAACACTATATAAATAAAGCATCTTAAGCCACTGATTATCTAGTGATTAGTAGTAGAACATACAATTTACCCTAAGATTAAAACTGTACGTGAGTCCCTGTATTTGTCTCCCCCAAACTCTCCCTCCACCCCTTTGCTTTTTCTTTTTCTTCATATTCTGCCTTCTCATTGCTCACCTGTTGCATGCTTCTATACCAGGTTGTCACTTCCATGTCTTATTTATTGTTCTTACATAATTTTCCCTAGATTCATGTTAAATATGCTCTAAGTATCTTCTCATCAAAATGGAAAATGATTATAAATATTATTATAATACTATAAATATTAGAGTATTTGAGCTGTGCATGAATGCATTAACAACCTAGATGAAACTGACATGATCCCTCACTTACAAAATATGGCTGATAAGCTTGGAAAGTTGTTTTCAGTGTCTGTAGACTTGAACAGTTGCTAAGCAACTTTCATATGAAGCATCATTTTATGTACATACTCTTTATTGATTTGAGAAACTCTTATTGCATGGGATTTTTTTGTTACTCTTTAGGGAATGAGTCTTTATACACTATATACATTTTTTTTTTTTAGAACACTCACAGCACCGAGTTTGCCATGTGTTGGAAGAGCAAGGTTGTCAAGGTTATACTAAATTACTCAATGATGGATTATTCCAGACAGCATTTTCCCAAATCTTTATACAGTTTGTCGCAAACAGATCAAACATCACGTTACTCTTCTGCTATACTCTAATTGTGTAGATGGTCATTCCCAGTCTGGGCTGTGGACCAGAGGACAGAAAAGAAACAGAGTTTTAATATAAGTCTTTGCATGAAAACAAAGTTCTGTGTTGCAACTGTAGTGTTGCCTAAGTTCATAACATTATATAACAAGAAAAAGGCAATTGAAACATAAATAACAAAGGCCTAAGCCAGGCAGTGCTGGCTTCCTTAACTAGGTAATGTGCAGAGTTCCATCCAGCTGATTCATTATCAACAGAAAGCAGCACATTCATTGAGCCAAATAAGGAGGCAATAAAAACAACAAGTTTCTGTAATGGGAGTTAAATTTCTTTAGTGAATATGTGGGGTTTTTTTTTTGAAGGGCAGTCTCTTAAAAGGAGGCATATGAATTGTGGGAAACACCTGGCAGAGAACACGTGGTCCTAGCCTACCAATAAGAAGGCACTCTGTATAAGAAGGCAAGCCCGAGAAACCGGAAAGCACTTTTGGCTTGGCATTGCTTCTCCACACTACTCAGCTGCTGGACACTGCCATACTTTGAAAGACTCTACCTGAAGATTGCAGTCTAGGTGAGTAGAGCCTAGATTGGACTGAGGCAAAGTGAAGCCTCGTTCTGGAGCCATAAAAGCCCAGGTTCTGAGAGACTTGGAGAGCAGCATCTACCAGCCGTAGGGGTTCTGCAGGGCCTGCAGATGAAAGAGGCAGTGACCCGAGCTGGAGTATGCCAATAGCTGTGCTGAGACCTTGGAGACACAGTCCTGTGGAGGGATGTGTCCAGGGGGAAACCAAGGGAGACCTCGAGAGAAAGCAGAGAGTGCCCTGCATGGACTGAGAGATCAGTGCCTGATGAAAGGGTGTGGCCGGGGGCCTCCAGTTACCTCAAGAGCAACCCTGTTCTTAAGGGTGTGGTGGCAGAGCCTGTGAGGCATGGGAGACAGAGGTGTGAAGCAGATGTGCCATCTGTGGAAGCTAAGGCCGTGCTGACTGAAAAGCAGACCTCAATCAGAGTTGTGCAAATATGGTAAACTCCAAGCCCACTCAAAGAACAGCCTTGGTGCTAAGGCAGTAAGAGGCAGGCAGATAGAAGCCTTGACACATAAACTGAGAGATAGAGTCCAAGAGAGAAGCTCCTGCATGGGCAAGCCCAGTAAATCCAAGAAAAGTCATGGGAAGCAGCACCTTCAAAGAGCATGCTCAGGCTGGCAGGTGAGGTGTGTCATAGGATCTGCTTGGCCTGATGGTGAACAGAGAGGCCTGAGGCTACGTCCAGCCACCGGCCAGCAGCTACCTAGCCAGTGAGAGAAAAACAAGGCTTCCAAGCTCTGAAGAGACCTCGGAAACAAGCAGGGAAGTAACCCCTGTCACATGAGGTCTTCTCCGGAGAAGAGAAGGCCTCAATTGTAAGCTGGAGAGTGGCTGCCATAGCAACGCCAGAGCCAGGAGCCAGGTAACCACAGAAGGACTGCTTATTGAGGTGTTCCTGCAGAAAGACTGCTGACAGTGCCCTCAACAGACCTATGCTTGAGGATCGGTATCCTTTCAAAAGGGTTAGAGTCATTGGGTAATAGGTGTTAATAGACTTATTAATAAATATAGTTTAGAAATTTATGTTTACAAGCTGGGCATGGTGGCACACACCTTTAATCCCAGCACTAGCGAGGCACAGGTGGGCAGATCTCTGTGAGTTGGAGGTCAGTCTGATCTACAAAGTGAGTCCAGGACAGCCCGTGCTTGTTACACAGAGAAACCCTGTCTCGAAAAAAAAAAAATCAACCTCCCCTGAACCGTATATGTGCTTTCAGTTGACCAAAAGCACATATTGTCTAGAACTACCCAGAAAAACAGAAAGAGTTGAGTGTGTGTGCATTGAGGGGTGCAGACATGGTAGTCAGAAGCCTGACATGAAGCCATCACCACCCGTCTGATGCCTGCTTGAGCACTTGGCACATATGTGATCTCACCTAGAGGAGGACATCACTGGCTTCTCTGACCATCAGCACCCTCATCCAGCTGGAAGGGATACCCGTGAACTCCTCAGACTTGTTGTGTTGACACAGTGGGTGGGGTGCCATAGACATCATGTACTGCTTATCACAAATTATGGTAGCAAGTAAGAGAAATGCTAGCCAAGTGAGACAAGAAGAAGGAACCAAGGTCCGTCCTTTCTAGCTCTGAAGTTCTAGAAGCTACTCCTTTTTATCTCTGTGGAAACAATTCCAGCAGCAGAAAATGAGTAGCACACGCTGTCTGTAGTGCTGCATCTTTAGTGAGTAGGGACAGAAACATACTCTGCTTATGCCTTCTGGACGAAGTGAAGAGAGGAATAAATTACTCTAATCCCAGGGAAGTTTTTTCAGCAGGGTCTCTCAACCTAAAATCCCTTTACTTCACCATTGTCTGGAAATGCAATGTGCAAGTTAAAGACAAAACAAACAAAAACAAGCTAAGATGAGATAGTTGTGTTAACCTAACAGTGCCTCAGTAGCAGGACCTGCAGTGTCATTCTTAACCCAAAGATAATAATGGCAAATAATTACAAAAGCTTGCTGAGTGGTACTATGTAGAGAGGAACCTCTACTAGGCATACAGCATACATTACGCAGCATAATTTTTACTAAAATCCTGTGATGGAGACTCAGAAAGATAAAGTAATTTTTTTCACATTTACAGTTATTATAAAGCAATACTGGGATAGATCCCAAATCTAGGTGCAATAAAGTTTCTCAAGTCATAGTCTTTCGACAATATCACAAAACTCCCTAGTGGAAACTGAACAACTTTAATCTCCTTCACAAGAAATACTGAACTGGTGTTGGAAATCAAGATAACACAGCAGGGGCATAGGGCTGCTCATGCTGTCAGTTGTGACAAATTTACAGATGATGTCCTTAAAGCGTTTACTGATTTTTCACATTGAAAACCAAAGCAGTACAGAAGCAAAGATGTGCCTTCATTCCAAACAGGAACACTGGAAATTTAGTTAATACCAGAAAATCAGCCTTTCTCATTGCTGTTACCCCAACTATGATGAGAGAAATCAGCAATGTTGGTCCCATGCTCCATCTCCTGTTTCCATCACTCGCCTGTAATTTTTGATTCGGATCATTTACACTGAAGCAGCTGATCATGTTGCTCTAGCCCCAGGGCTCTAACAAAGGGCTCTTCCGGCGACTCATATTTAGGGAGAAATGTCAAGTTGATGGTTTTTTATTCCATGTTCATCCTGCTTTCCTGTTCTACTCAGTACCATCCTTTACAAGTCAGGTTAAAGGAATTAAGTGCCTGATGTTCAAATCTTTCAAGGAAGGCTTGTCTCGACTCACTGATGGATGCACAGAACTCTGACTCCCTCTCTAAGTGGACTCACATCTGTCTATAAGGACTCTTTTCACGGAGGAGTCAGCTCACCGAATCTTTAGAGTGCTACACTCCCAGTTCTCACTTTTCCAGGCACTTTGGTTTCTGAACTGCAACCTGTAGGCAGTAGCTTAGATATCCTAATGAGAGCTGAGGTATGGTTCCTGGTGAGGCAATTGCTTAGTTTGTGCAAAGCCCCAGGTTCAATCCTCTCTATTGTAAAAATAGACAATAAACAAATCATCGGAATGTGATGGAAGTTCTTTGTGTCTTTCTTCTTCTTACCCTTTTAAATAAAAACATAAGCAATTGTACTACTGTAACTAGCTGTTCAAAGCTGTTACCCATCAACATGCTCCTGAATCTGTATGTGGAGATTATGAAGGATATACAGAAAGAAAATAACTGTTGTTGCTGTAGCCTTGCCACTTATTTATGTACCTCTACCGTGTGTCAAGTGCACTTGATGTAAAGACACAGAGGTTAAAACAGTGTTCTCCGATTTCTTCCTGGCCTCCTATGTAAGTGATAAACTGAAAAGAGTATTACAACGAAATTCTTTTGTCATGAGCAAGATACAAAAAGTGAAAAGTATAAGTTGGTAGTTCCAGAAACCTGGAGATAAAAATCCAATGAGTCTTCGTACTCCAGAATTTTCACTCATACAACAAGGCTTAATTGAATTTTTTTAATTTTTGAGTAGATGGCATGTCAAATGCACTTCACATTTCTCAGCCAGTAACTATATTTCTTACAAGTGGCTATTACATTTTTAGAGACAGACACAACAAGTAATAAGAATTTTATTTGAGAGGAGAAACAATTGTGCAGCTTGTTTTTTTGAGATGAAAGGAGTATAATAAATTTATGAGACCTCACATACAGCTCAAATATAATAAATTAGAAGGATTAATAGAATTGTGAGCTACAGTAACCTGCACTAGTAGAATGCTATTTTATGGAGCTCGATAATACAGTTTATCATCGACTCCATGGAATTCCCACAATATATTAGCTTCAGTGTGACAATAAAGCACACACAGTGAGGGGCATGTCCCTTTTGACACACATTCTCTTCCCACACTTATTTTACCAGGGAAACAACTCTGGTGCAGTTTAATTAAACCACACTGCAATGAATTAGTCCAGGTCTTCGCCTTCTGACAGAGAGGGGCCTGGCAGTACCACAGGGGTTTGTCCCCTTCTGACACCAAAGAGGCTTCAGAAAACCTGGGAAAGAAAGTACAGGACTCCTTAGATGACAGTGTCACCGGGCAAGTCCAGAGCTGTCAATCACACGACTTAAGGAAGCACCAAGCCCTTGAGGGAAGTGTGTGGATTTCTCTGGTTGTTGACTCTGTGTCCATTTTTTGAGGAGTGGCTAAAAGTCTTAGGAGGGCTGTTCTGGGTTCCTGAGCCAGGAACAAGAGCATCATTCCAGCCTTCCCGCAAAAACAGCTCTGCTCATTCGGAGTCCACTGTGCATTCTTAGCTAGCTTTGGGAAGGCGAGCCAGAAAGTAATAACGTGAAATAAACTTAGGATGATGATGAGTTCAAATAACTCTATTGCAAAGAACACATTAATAAAAACATTTTCATTCAAAGTACAAATTCTCCAGCTGAACACGATCCACAGTGTAAAGAGAGGAGATTCCTTATTTCCCCAGAGTTCTTGGTCAACAGTGTTGGATTTACACCTCCCCCAGAACATAGAAAAACCTTGCATTATTCATGCATATTCGTATTCTGTCAAGATGCTGTTTATTAATGCATGAGAGTGTTTTGGAATTGAAAATAAAAATTTACAAGATAATTACATTTTAATAACTGCTTCTAGCTAGATACATTGAATTTTTAAGTGAACCAATACACAAAGACCTCAATAGAATTTACGAGACAGTGGCAATTAGAGTCCAATAGCTTGGCTCCACCAGAGCTACTAGGCTCTACTTAGATGCCAGACATGCACCTCAGTGATGAGCGCACCCTGGTGCCTCCCTCACTTTGGCTAGGGACCCTGAAAAATGACAGTTCCATTAGGTGTCATGTAAAGATGCTGACCTTATGCTCTCAGCACTTGATCTTTGAACTGTGAGTGACCATTTGTCACTGTTAATCGGGGCAGGGATTCAGGTAACCCAAGGTAACTATTATTGATTATTTAAAGGAATAGGATAATTATGTTTTTACCAAGCCTCACAGAGATGGTGCAAATTTTCTTAGACTAAAAAATGGGTAGGAAAATTGGGAAGAATAAAGTGTTTTTTCTCATTGAGAGTATGTTATAATCATTCTGACAGTTTTGATGAAGGGAAAGAAAGGAGATTTATGGCAACTCAAAAAGATTTTTTTTTCTAATACATCCTTTTCATTTTCCGGTAAAAGTATTTCTGCCAGTAAATACATTTATTACAGTGAGCACATGAACATACAGCAGAGAGAGACTGATGCACTAACAAGGGCTTGCTTAAGCAGTGACTCTGTAAGTTCAGAACCATGGGACAGAAAAAGTCCTCACAACATGCTCATGCTCTAGAGATAACTCTATCCTTGGTCTCTTAGAATCCCAGTCTTTGAGCCAGTTAGTTCTCCATCTTCAGGACCCTTTTCACTCTGTGGACTCTGGACGTGTCTACATTGGCTTCATAATTGTAGTTCTCACATATCAGTAATGGCAGCTCACTCTTGTTATTTTTAAGCAAGACGACAGTTAGACACAACATGATCTGCTCAAATACAACAGAGCTAACTAACTAGGTAGCTAGTTGTTAAATCTGAATGATTATTACATGAAAGTACACCCTTTTAAATGTATTTTTATTATTGTAATTATGTTTGTAGTGTGGGGTATATGCACATGAATGCTGCAAGTGCCTACAGAAGTCACAGTGTCAGCTTCCCTCGGAGCTGGGGTTACAGGCAACTGTAAGCCACCTGTTCCTGGTGCTGGGAGTTGGACTCAGGTCCTCAAGAAGAGCAGCATGTGCTCATATCCACTGAGCCATCTCTCCAGCCCCAGAATATGCACTCTGTTGTTCATCTTGAATTGTAAAAGTATAAATTTGGTGTTTAATCTGAATGACTGTAATGTGAAAAAAAAACATGCTGATTAATTTGTATCTGTATGACTGCTCTCTTACAACCAAAAGCTTGGAGATTTTTCTCTTACTAGTATTTTTGTGCTGTATTTTTTAAACAATCTCATTTCTTTCATGTGGTTATTCATTTCATTTTTTTTCTAGAACATCTTATACAGTTGCTTCAAAGTTTTTAAACTTGATAAAGCAATCTTTCTATCTGGTTTTCTTTTTCCTAGAAATGAGGTCAGTCTCATATACTATAACCTCATGTGCCTACTCTTCCTTAGAGGAGAAGTGAATCACTTTCTTTCCAGGGGACATGCATGTATCTGCAACACAGAAAATTAAGTGCTGTCATAGTTGTCAAATGAAGAAAAGTAACAAATTCCACAGCTACATCGGCAAACATTTACCTTCTTATCATTCTACCTCCTGCTACAAGTCTGGATTAGAAAGACTGAGATGCCAATAGTGGGTAATTTAACTGCTTTTCCATCAACTCAAATTAAAGTATAAAGAACCACATTTATAGACCAGTATGGTGGCTCACATCTATATTCCAGCACTTGGGAGGTAGAAAGAGAAGGTTGCCATGAGTTTGGGGCCAATTTGGGCTCCAAGACCAAGGACATCTTGGGCTGCAGAGTAAGACTTTATTTGAAAACGTGGAAAGGCATGTCATCTATACCATCTTCCTGTGACTACATATTCTCAATCTATAATTATCTTAAAACAAGCGGCTTTTTTTTTTTTTAGTTCTAGTCTTGGTTTAGCTAAAGATATAAGCAGAAAAATGGGGGCTGGAAGAATGTCTCAGGGGCTAAGAGCACTACTTGCTCTTCCGCAAGACCTGGGTTTAGTTCCTTGCACTGGGAACTGGTAACTGTAACTCCAGATCCAGGGGAATTGTTGTATTCCCTATACTTCTCAAACTCCAAAGACACAGCCTTTGTTTTCAGCATTCATTTTATATTAAAAAGTCTTTTTTTATTTTACAGTATTTATGAAATAAAAGTCTGTGTCAACCCTTGTCAAGCCGTGTGTGTGACACATATCTGTAACTATAGCACTTGGGAATGTGAGACAAAAGGATCATAAGGCTAGTTTAGAATAGACCTGCACAGGAGATGAGAGGGGGGGAGGAGGAGGAGGTGGAGAAGCAGGAGGAGGAGGAGGGAAGGAGGGAGGGAGGGAAGGAGACAGGGATGGAGAGGAAAAAACATTAACTCTAGATGGTAGTTATGCAGTGGGTAACATCTATATCTATGAAAAAACTCAAAAATATACTATGCACTGGAGTTCAGCCATTAAAGACTAAATCTCACATTTCTAAAGGACAAGAGTTTGGGTCTCAGCATCCATGCCATCAAATCCCAGCTCTGCAGCTTTCCTTTTAATCACAATATTCTAGAGGTAGAGACAGGCAGATCTCTCTGTATGCTCTAGTCTAACCAAGGCTACACAGTGAAATTCTATCTCAAAATGTGTTCGTGTGTGTGTGTGTGTGTGTGTGTGTGTGTGTGTGCCCTGAATTTCCTGAGTTACAAAGTGATAAAATAGCATGACACATTTTCCATATAGTTTTAGTATGCACACAGACTAACCCTAAACAGAAGGCAACTTCTAGTTATTTTTAAAAGACAAAACCACAGATCACTAGTTGCCAGAGGTTAGGTGTGTATGGGGGGAACTGGGTGTGACTTCATAGTCAAAATACCACTTTATGGGCTCCACCTATGACTTCAAAAACCCATGTTGAGGCCCCAGTTGCAGGTTCCATAACCCTGGCAGCCGTCCTCCTGAGTTCTGTCCCTAGGACTTGTGCAAGTTTTCCTCTGACCTGTACACATACAACAAGGTATGCATACACACAATTTTGAATAAGTGAATATAATTTAAAATGTTTGTTTGTGGCTGAACTACACATTCACACAGTAGCAATACATCTTCATGGTTTTGCCAGTGTACTTGTAACTCAGCAGTAAGCACTGAGAAGGAAGGGTGGGAAGGCAGGGCATCTGTACCATCTTCCTGTGACTACCTACATATCGTCAATCTATCATTATCTTAAAACAAGCGGCTTCATGGGGTTACAGCATGTGTGGCTATGCTGGGCTTTTACATGGATGCTGAGGACTTGAATACAGGTCCTCGTGCTAGGATAATAAGCACTCTTACCTACTGAGACAACCCCCACCAGCCCCAATACTTGGTAATTTTCCCAGCTCTCATTATTTCCAATGTATTAAGCTAATGGGCTTACATTTAATCTTACTTGCCTTTATGTTTGAGTATCCATGTGTATGTGCAGCCTGGTATACCTTTCAATCATATCTGTACCACATGTACCAATAGTCAGCCAGCCATTGAAGACTGGGTGGGACAACAGGGGATCACAGCACAGTCTCTGTCTGTTGAACACTAAGATCATTTTGCACATTTATTTTCAGTATTCCACTACAATAAAATGCCAGAAATGCCTGTACACTAATGGGATAACCAGAGGCTGGAGTGTGGCTCAGAGGTTAAAACCACTAGCTACTCTTCCAGAGAACCCAGATTCAATTCCCAGCACCCACATAGCTGCTCACAGCTTTCTGTAACTCCAGTGTGAGGGGATCTGTTGTCCCCTTCAGGTTTCCAATGGCACCAGGCTTGCACAGGGTACACAGAAATACATGCAGGTAAAAATTTATACACATAAAATTAAATTAAAATTTCAAAGATGAAAGAATCAACTTGTATGGAAGTTGAGTAAGTACTATGTTCCCTCTTGTTCTATTTCATTGATTTATTTTGAAATGAGGTCTTCCTAGGTAGCCCAGGCTGACCTTGAACTCACAACCCTCCCATTCTCCTGAATGCTAGATTGTAAGTATGTACTACCATGCCCAGTTCCCCCCTTTAAAAAATGTTTTTCTGCTGGGTGGTGGTGGCACATGCCTTTAATCCCAGCACTTGGAAGGCAGAGGCAGGTGGATCTCTGTGAGTTCGTGGCCAGCCAGGTCTCCAGGACAGCCAAACTGTTACACAGAGAAACCATGTCTCAAAAAACCAAAAAAAAAAAAATGTTTTTCCTTGTGATGTTTTAAGTAAATAACACAAATAATGTATCAGGATTGATTGCTTTTCTTAAAACCCCTAAATACTCTTAATTGACAATTGAATTCCAGTTTAATGGACAGTCACAAAGTTTTAAACAGTCAGATCTTTACATGAATGAAACCTGAATTACAACAATTTATAACATTCAAGAGAATTATATTTAAAGTTCCTTATATATGAAGTTGAGCATCGAAGAATCTCCAGTGGGAGATGATTTAATTAGTCACAAGCTTATCTCTTGCTAGGAAAAGCCCCTTGCTCCAACTGTAGACAGAATGCTGTCCAAAAAGGACAAAACTTGGAAGCAGGTAAGTCGACAGCCTAGCTCTGCCAAGACAGGGTAGGCAAGTCCTTCATAACCCCTGTTCTACAATCAATGTCTGTCAGAGAAACGGGGCCAAACGACTGAAGATCGATTCTGTAATGTATGGAGAGAAAATGGGAACTGTCCAGGCAGCCACTGGTATGTCATTTCTTAGTTTTGGAAGCTACAGGCCCTATACTTCCTATAAAATCAGATATATTTCACCCTCTCAGGTCTCTGAGGTGGTTGAAGAATAGATAGCTAGAGTCTTATAATTAAATTTTGAGTTGTTTTGGAATCAAGAGGGTGTTCTGGATCTAAGAAGATATTTTTAAAATTGTGAGGCAAGTTAGTATGAAAGTTGAGTTAGATATAGAACTTTAAACTCATGGAGATGGTTAGATAGTAGAATGTTAAAGTCAGGTGCCAAATACATATGGACTGGACATTGGGAATGTACACTAAGCCATATAACCCTCATAACTGTGGCCTAATTACCTCTGTTGTTTTGTATTGTATTTATTATTACAAGAGAAAGAGCCATTTGTTGGACTGAAAGGGGGAGCTGTTGGGGGAAAAAAGATATACATTAAACTTTTAAAAAAAGGAAAGGGATGGGTTGAGGGTGGGAGGGTGGGACTGGAGGGGGAGTAGGGAGGGGATTGCCATTGAGATGTAACTTGAAACAATAAAAATTTTAAAAAATAAATAAATAAAATAAAAATAAATGAAGTTCCTTATAAACCTGATTAATGAGAAATTTAAGACTTGGTTCTCGTTCATGAAAATATGGTGTCTTCAGCTTCAGTGTCTAGGTCCTTTCCTGTCATATTATAGTCATCACTCAAACAAGCCCAGAAAAGGCACGACAGATGCAGTCAGTTGAAGTAATCCTAGGAATTTCTGGAACCTTGACAATTCAACTGAGAAGTCTAGTCGGCCTGGTTGGATACACATGTGATGACCTTCAAAATAAGGGTTTTAACTCTCACCTGGAAATGTCACACACACATATGCACACACAATCAGTTGGGTCTCAAATTCAGTGCGAATGCTGAGCATCAGGATTGGCTAATTCTTTGTTAAGTGGTGTGGTCTTGTTCACTGGGAGGTGGTCAACAACATCCCTGAGTGAAAACAGCAGGTACCACCCCAGAGTCATTACAAAAAATGACCTAAGGAGCTGGATATGGAGTTCAAGAAAAGGACAACACAGTTCATGTCAGGTCCTAGGTTTGATTCCAGCTATGAAAGGAAGGAAGGAAAGAAAGAAGAAATAAAGGGAAGAATGAAGGGAAGGAGGGAAAATGAGGGGAGGAGGGAGGTGGGGAGGGAAGGAGGGATTCTTACATGGCTTTGGTGGACAGGAAGGAAAGAGAATCGAAATGGCTCCTAATTAAGAACAATTGGTAGATATCTCTTCTATGAGCTCTCAGAACACTTATAGGTGCTCATGTACTTTAACTCCAGCTGTTCCTAAATGACCAGACTTAACTGCAAATTTAAAACAATAAAAAATGTGAAATAGACAAGAAAAAGTAACAAAAAAGAAGATGAATAAAATGATAAACAACACTGTAACTAAGAACTATTAAGACAAGGGTTATGGTAGAAGTCATTATAATAAATATAAATATAAACAGCCTGTTTTGAATGAGATTGACACAAATGCCAAAATGTAAATAAATGTTACATAAATTATAGCACACTTTGGTTCCATCTTCAGAGGATAAGCACAATGACAAAAGATAGTGTATACTCCCACCTTCACACCCACCCCTGCCACCAGAGACAGCAGTCACCATCCTGAAGCAACCCCACCCACTCTCCATCTCATTGCGGGAATAATAGAGATGTATCTAAGGTTAAACTTGACTGTTACTTTTTTTTTAATCACTTATTATTTTTAAACAGCTTAACATAATGAAAAATACTAAATCAATTCTTCTAAATTTGATTGTAACATATAAAGTTTTCTTACAAGAGTAAAACAACTATTTTATAACAAATTGAAACAAATGATTACTTTTTTCACAAAACAAATTTGTTATTTGAATATAATTGTTTATCTTAAAAAGTAATGAATATTTTCTATTTTTTAAATTTTTTTTATTTATTTTGGTTTAAGTGAAACAGGGTCTCACTTTGTAGCAAGATATCCTGGAATTCACTATGTCGATCATCAGACTGGCCTCTGCTTTCAGAGTGCTAGAATTAAAGATGTGTGCCATCATGTCCAATGCAATATAATTTTAAAAATAAATGCAAATAAAATGAAGGAAGTAAAATAAAAGTGAATAGACATTTTTCTCCACTCCAACTTCCAACCACACACCCAGAAATGAATCTGGTCACAAAAATTTGGACAAGATTTACAAAATACCAGTACATAGACATATAGACATACATGTGGACATTTATTTTGCCATATGGAAGCATAATGTGCTTACAACTCTGAGTCATTGATCCACCATTAAAATATACACGGTGTAAATTTTTAGCTGTATATAAACCTAAATTTCAATCTTTGCAATAGTGCAGTTATTGCATGCATGACTGCCCCATAATTTATTTACCAATTCTCTACTGATACATAAGTTGCTTCCAGCTTTCACTTTGTAACTTGCTGAAATCAACATCTGTGCATGTATTTTCTTGAGTGTTATCTCCTGGCACATAAAATTGCAACATTGGCATAACTGAGGCAAAGGCACGTGCAAGTTAATTCTTAAAAGATATTAGTAAGTCACTTCATATGTAAGTTTGCACCAATTACTATTTCCATGAATAGTATGTAGAAATAATTCTTCTCCCACAACCTTACCTTGAAGGATATACAAACACAAACCAGGGCCCTTTCTTCAGTTCTGCCATCACACACTTTGATCTTGGGTCTGCTCCTGCTATCCTCCCCACTGGAAGTGTTTCTTTTGTTGAATAGTTGATATTTAAGTCCTGAATATTTGAGGTGTGAACCCTAGGCTGTAAGGTACAACACGAGCATTAATGATAAAATCTACAACAACTAGACTTGTGACATCCCATTGTAATGGACAGGGTAGCTATAAACTCTAATAGAAATGAAAAGATATCTTTTTCAGAATGCAGTGACTTGTTAGAATGGCTTGGGGAACACACACGTGAATGCCGTCATTAAAGACATGCTTTAGGAAGTAGGTTGCTATTGGTTTTAGTGATAGTCATTGATTTCCATTTTTATTCTTTTTTCCTAAATACAGAATCAAGAATGTTTTAGAACTTCCTCATGTCCTTTAAAATAGCTTCAATGTATTTATCTGACCTTTGGCCAGTATCTCCCCAAAGTACAAATTTTCAAACCTCAGTAATGAAAATTACCTAATTATTTGCAATGTGAAAATAAATCAATCAATGATTTCTTACCTGAAACTGAATGTCAGGTGTCTCTTAAAAGCTCTCCAAAGAAGCTGAAAGTGAAACACATGCTGCTGCAGAAAAGGAATCTTTGTACGTTAGACACAAACACAAAGTGATGGCTCTTGGAGAGAGCATTTTCCCTCTGCAAGCCAGCTGCAGGCACAGTGCACTTACAGCAGCAGCAAAGCTCTGCTGGGATCTATCTACCCATTTACACCTACTGTGCCACTAAATTAGAAGTCAAAGGCCGAGGACTGGGCACATAACTTCCACTGTAACCTGAACTGGATTTTGCACTTGCTAGTCAAAAGTTTAAAGCATGATGCCTGAGGATTTAGACACAACTAATGAAAGTCTGAGAATTTTATTATAGTATGTTTGGTTAACTGATGTATGAGGCCAGAAAGTCTCTAACAGACAGAGAATTGGTCCCCAGACCTTGAAAGTAGTAAGTACACAAATAACATAATTAACTGTGAATTACTGTAATTATAAATTCCACAAGTTAAACGTTTTAACAACAATTTTTTAAAGTATAGTTGGCATCAATAAATAAGACTTTAAGGCTAAAAAATGTTGTATAACTATTACTGTTTCTACAAAGCAGTATTTGATGCCGTGTGTATTTTGTGGAAAGAACCCTATTTGTCAGTATCAAAACAGCAAAAAAAAAATTGACATCTTTATTAGTAATTGTATGACTTTTACTTGAAAAGCATATGGTTGTAAGATTAATACTAGTGGCTCGGTGATTTGAAGCATACACTGCTCTTGCAGAAGTCTGGAGTTCAGTTTGCAGCACCACCTGTAATTCCAGCTCGAGGAGATCTGACTCCCTCTTCTGGCTTCCCTGGGTATACACATGTGTCATATACTCACAGAATACACACATGCAAACAAATAGAAAAAGAAGATAATAGTAGTATATCACTAAGACTTCACAGCTGCCACAGTACATACCAGATTATTCACCATAAGCAACACATAATGTTCAACAGCTTCCAGAACGTTAACAAGGTGTCGAACAATATTCCCTACAAAGAACGACTGTATTTCAAGCTACTAGGAAAATTGAAACAAGGTATTGCAAGTTCAAAGACTGCTTGGAATTCAGAGTAAATTCAAGTCTAGTTTGAAAAACTTAGTAAAACACTGTCACAAAATAAATAAAATACAAAAAGGGAGTTGTACTTGGAAATGAAACCCAATGCATAGAGTACTTGCCTCGCATTCATAGGGCACTGGGTTTGATCTTCAATATGGCAAAAAGGAGGGAGAAGGGAAGAGGGAAAAGGGAGAGAAGAAACTCATCCAACAGTAAGAAAGTTAATTGATAACATATCTCAGCATCCCTGCCAGCTGCTAGGGACTTTATACCTTGAACCATTGAAACACACATATCGGTAGGGCTAGTTTAAGATACCAATTCTATACTGGCTTTCTATTTGTCCTATCTATTCTTGGTTCTCTTTTTCTTTGTTCAGGTTATTTCCCTGTCCCACCTCTTTCTGTTGTGGGAGCTTATTAGCTCTAGATCCTTGTGTTGGCATGGTAGCTGAGCTCAGAACCCAGGTCTTCTGCAAGAACAGCAAGTGTTCTTTTGTTGTTGCTGCTGCTGAAGATGATGATGATGATATTCTTTGTTTTTTTAAAGATAGTGTCTCACCATATAATGCTTGTTCATCTAGAACTTGTAAAAATAATTAATTAAATTATTTACTGTATTTATATTATAGTTAATTGGTCGACAGTGTTAATCATTAACCCACCATTATAAATGATCTCACACAGACACCTGATGGATTTTAACAAGCCTTAGCCTGGGTTGTGCAATCTTGGCCTATCTACTCTAGCTTATAATTCTATTCCCCAGATAAAACCCCATATATACATACACCCAGTTGGACTGTTTTTCTCTACACTATGCCAATGTTACAGGCCACATGGAATGATCTTCTTCCATTTATCCCATAGTGTGTCCCCTGCTTCCTCTTCCTCCTGGCTTCTTCTTCCCATCATCCTTTCTGTCTGCCCCAGAAGCCCACAAATCTTTGCCCCACCTACTTCTCTCTGTGTGAGTTCAATCACAGGCCTTAGCATTTTATTAAAGCCAATCGGAGACAATGATAAGAAAACAAGGTAACATAACATTACTTGATTTACAGCAACCAAGCCTCTGGGAGCAGATTTATTAACATTTATAGTATATAACAGATCACTTATCAAGAACTCATTGTAGCCGGGCGGTGGTGGCGCACGCCTTTAATCCCAGCACTCGGGAGGCAGAGGCAGGCGGATCTTTGCGAGTTCGAGGCCAGCCTGGTCTACAAAGCGAGTCCAGGACAGCCAGAGCTGTTAAACAGAGAAACCCTGTCTCGAAAAACCAAAAAAAAAAAAAAAAAAAGAACTCATTGTATAGAAAAGGCTGGCTTCATGCTCACAAAGACCTATCTGCCTCTGCCTTCTGAGTATTAGTATTAGTCATGTACTACCACATTGAGCAGCAAGTACTGTGAAAGAATGATTTCTCTCTCTAGCCACCTCTCCAACTTCCTCTCTTCAATTTTGGAAACACATTTTATTAGGCATAGAATTCTAATTTTGTTCTCTCTTTGCCTACCTTAATGATGTTACCTTGTTGCAATCTAACCTCCATTGAGTTGAAAAGAATGTGCCATCATTTTGTTGTTGTTCTGGCTAAATTTCTAATTTTCTTTTTATCATTGTTTTGAACATCTTGAATATGGTGTCCCTTAGTGTCATTTTTTTTCATGTTTCTTCTGGCTATGGATTATTTAGCTTCTTAGAGCTGTCAAGCAGTTTTCATAAAATGGAGAAAACCCAGCCATTGTTATTAGATGTTTTTTTTTTCTTCACCTCTCTCCTTTAAGGACTTAAATTACAGAGATGATAGGCTTTCCGAAGTTGTGCCATAATTAACTGGTCTCACTAGCACTCTTTTGCTTTGAGTGTGTTCGTGTGTCATTTTGGACAGTTTCTTTGTCTCCACTTCACTGTTTTCTTCAGCAGAGTTTGGTCAGCCATTATCTCCTACAGTGCACATTCTACTCCAAATGGTATAGCTTCCTTCTACAAAAATTTGAGGGCTTCCAGGACGAATGAGAGGGCTCAGTGTGTAAGAGCATTTGTCACACATTTGTCACCATTCCAGGTGACATGAGCTCAATCCGCAGAGCCCACATGGTGGAAAGAGAACTGTATTCTGAAAGTTGGCTGACATCCAGACTTGCTTACCCACACACATACTTACACATTTACACTTGAAAAGTAAATAAGCTTCCTTCTCCAGGGTCTAGCCCAGACCCCCCACCTGCCACTACCCACGGGTCCCTTCTGCACAGCACCCAACTCTTCATCCATTGACCTCTCACTTCCATCTCTAAGGTCCAGTCTATTAGTCTCACTAACCTCCCCATGCATGCCTGTTCTCCCACCTGCCAGATCTAGCCCAGGTCCCATATCCAGTGCAGCGGCTTAGTCTGACATTCCCAGATTGAACCGCAACTCATGACTAGGCTTCTGTCAGTATCCTCCCTACCTATCCACAAGCTATAACCTCTCCCATGCCACATCAAACTTGTCTTTTAACCAGATCAACCCCCGCATCCCAGGCTTGAACCAGGAGGCACATCCTGTATACCAACTCAGTCCCCTCTGTCCCTGACTTCATCCTACCCAAGCCATTTTCAAACTCTTGGCCCAAGTAATTTCAAACCTTCATCTCTTCTCTTCTTCCCCAACCTTCTCAATCAATATCAGACTCAGAACTAACAAAGTACTTACTTTGTCCAGATGCTTATCACAAAAATAACAGCAATGTGAAGGATCAAGCCAGTATCTTTCTCTCCGAAACCTACCAGTCCTATGAAAGTGTTTGCCAACGAGAGTTATCTAGATGAATCCCAGACACAGAAATTAAAAGAAAAATCATAAACGTCATCAAATCATTAAAGGAGTTTAAAGAAGATTCAAAGAAACAACTCAGTGAAATTAAGGAGAAAGACTTACGGAGAGCAAACAGCTGTGTGATGCCCAAGAAAACACAAACACGGGGAAATGACAAAGACAACCCAGAACTTGAGAAGGGCGTTCAATAAGGAGATAGAAACATTGAAGAGTACTCAAGCTAAAATGAATATGGAACTGAACACCCTATAACTTAGCTAAAATTTTCAAAAGAAAGCCTTTCAAGTACAAAAACCAAACAGAGGATAGAATATTAGGACTTAAAGATACAATATAGGATCTAGACTAAATAAACAAGGAAAATGAAAAATAAAACAAATAGGAAAAGAATATTCAGGCAATGTGGAACACCATGAAAAAGAGACCAAACCTTCAAATTATAGGCACAGAAGAAGAGTCCCAATTCACTGTCATAGACCAGATCATCAACAAGATCATGAGAAAACATCCATAAATAAAGGAAAGACACAGCCACATAGATACAAGAATAAGAGCAGAAAAGAAAATCCCACACCATATCATAGTTAATACAGTAAGCACACCGATAAAGTTAAATATAAAGGAATATCCATGAGAGCAACAGCTGATTTCTCATCAAAACTTTGAAAGTCAGAAGAATCAATCCATTCCAAGTCTTAAGAGACTATAATGACCAGTCTAGACTAATATATTCAGCAAAACTGTCTGCCATTATTGAAGGAAAAAAAAAAAGGTTTCACAGTATAAGCAGTCTAAAAAATTGATGCCCAAACCAAACTATAGAAAACACAGGAAACACTATTTCCAGCTGAATAGAGGAAGGAGCATAGCACAGAGACTGTGGAAAGAAACACAAAACCATCATTATTAAAACACTAAGTACCACTGAGAACATAAACAGCGAGAACATAAATCAACAACATAAAGACCACAATTTACACCAATAATAGCTTTATATATCAATTGCCTCAATTATCCATTCAGAAGACACAGGCTAAATGAGTGGATCAAGAATCCATCTCTCTCTTGTCTATAAAAAACTGATCTTAGCTTTAAACATAGGCACCTCCTTAGAGTAAAAGCATGGAGGCCGGGCGTAGCGGCACACACCTTTAATCCCAGCACTTGGGAGGCACAGGCGGATGGATCACTGTGAGTTCGAGGCCAGCCTGGTCTACAAAGTGAGTCCAGGACAGCCAGAGCTATTACACAGAGAAACCCTGTCTCGAAAAACCAAAAAAAAAAAAAAATGCATGGAGACTCCAATAAAAATGGAATCAGGAAACAAGCAGGCATCACTATCCTAATATCTGACCAAATAGGTTTCAAACTAAAACTAATGAGATCAAGAGACACCAAAGAAAGAATTAACCAAGAACTTATTACTATCCTAAACGTACATGCACCAAACTTTGGGATGCCCAATTTTATTTTAAAAATACACTACTGGCTGGGTGTGGTGGCATATGCCCTTAATCCCAGCATTCAGGAGGCAGAGGCAGACAGACTGCTGTGAGTCAAGGTCAACCTGACCTACAAAGTGAGTCTAGGACAGCCAGAGCTGTCACACAGAGAAACCCTGTCTCGAAAAACCAAAAATGGGGGGCTGGAGTGATGACTCAGCAGTTAAGAGCACTGGCTCTTCCAGAGAATGGGGGTTCAATTCCCAGCACCCACATGCAGCTCATAACTGTCTGTTTTCTCCTGTTCCACAGGATCCTATACCCTCACACAGGTATGCATTCAGTCAAAAACACCAATGTACATAAAATAAAAATAAATAAATTTTTTAAAAAGAAAAGCCAAAAAATAAACAAACAAACATAAAAACATGTCTGGATTTGAAGACACAAATGAACATCACTCCATCAATATTAGGTGATTTCTTTTTTCTTTTTTTAAGATTTATTTTTATTATGTATATAGTGTCCTGTCTGCAGGTATATCTGCAGGCCAGAAGAGGGCACCAGATTTCATTATGGATGGTTGTGAGCCACCATGTGGTTGCTGGGAATTGAACTCATGACCTCTGGAAGAGCAGCCAGTGCTCTTAACCACTGAGCCATCTCTCCAGCCCAATATTAGGTGATTTCAATACTACATTTTCTCTAATAAATGGGTCATCTAGACAAAAAATAGAGAAACATCAGAATTAATTCACATCATACATCAAATAAATCTAACAGATATCTACAGAATATCCCACCCACCCACCAAAAACCAAAGCCAAAACCAAAAAAACAGCCCACAATCTACTTAATAGCCCAAGGAAGGTTTTTTAAAATTACACCCCATCCTGGAACACCAAACAAATTTTAGAATACAAAGATTTTTATCTTTTTCAATCTATGTCTGACCACAATCCAATAAAACTTAAAATCAAACTGAACAAATATCTAGTAAATGTACAAAATCATGGAGATTAACAAACTCATTAGCAAAGGATGAATGAATGTGTTACAGAAGAAATCACGAAAGAAATAAAATGTTTTCTGGAACTAAGTGAAAATGAAAACACAAAAGAATACAGCCTCTGGGACACAATGGAAGCAGTTTTATAAGGGAAATTTGTAACTCTAATTGCCTACATCAAACAACCATCCAGAAAGCAAATAAACAGCCTAATGACACAATTCCGAAATTTGGAAAAACAAAAACAAACCAAATCCAAACCTAGTCGAAGGCCAGAAATAATAAAAATCAGAGCAGAAATCAATAAAAAAAGAAGCAATGATAACACTATAAAGAATCAATGAACCTAAGAGCTGCTTCTTTGAGAAAATAGGTTAAGATTGGCAGACTCTTGGCCCTACTAACCAAAAGGAGGGAGAGGAGGACCCAAATAAACAGAATCACAAATGAACAGGGAAATATTTCAACCCACATCAAAGAAATCAAAATATTACAAGGGAATACTTTTTGAAGCCTGTATTCTATTACATTGGAAAACCTACAAGAAATGAATTATTTCTTAGTTTCAGCCAAACCACCAAAATTAGACTAAACAAGTCAACAACCTAAATAGAGCCGAAACCAACTATATTAAAACAGCAGTAGGTCAAGCAGTAGTCGCACACACCTTAACCAGGAGACAAGCAATGCTGTAAAGTGCTGACCTTGAAGAGCAAACTAAATCTGTGAACAACCCCTGGAGAAGTTATTCAGATTGCTACAGTTTCTCCAAAGGAAGATCAAGAAACAAAGCATAATTTCTGATGCAGTGAAAAAGAAATTGTTCAGATTGCTACAGTTTGTGCCAAGGGAGATCAAGAAACAGAAACTTAATTTCTGATGCAATGAAAAAAGTTGGAAGGAAAGGTGTCATCCCAATGAAGGATAGAAAAACACTGAATGATAAGTTAGAAACCAAAGACGTGAAGTTTTATAAAGGATGTCTTATGCTATTGCTGTGAAGAGACATCATGACCCAATCCAACTCTTATAAAAAGAAAGCATGTAGCCGGGCAGTGGTGGCGCACGCCTTTAATCCCAGCACTTGGGAGGCAGAGGCAGGCGGATCTTTGTGAGTTCGAGGCCAGCCTGGTCTACAAAGCGAGTCCAGGACAGCCAGAGATATTCAGAGAAACCCTGTCTCGAAAAAAAAACCAAAAAAAAAAAAAAGAAAAAAAAGAAAGCATGTAATGGGAGCTGGCTTACAGTTTCAGATGTTTAGTCCATTATTAATCCTGGCAGGGAGCATGATACCATGCAGGAAGACATGGTGCTGGAGAGGTAGCTAAGAGTCTTCATCCAGATCCACAAGCAGCAGAAAGAGAAAGACACTGGGACTGGCTTGAACATTTGACACCTCAAAGTCAATCCTCAATGACACACACTTCCTCCAAAAAGGCCATACCTACTCCAACAAGACTGCACCTCCTAATCCTTCTCAAGTAGTGTCACCCCCTAATGACTAAGCATTCAAATATAAGAGCCCATGGTGGTCATTCTTAATCAAACCACCACAGAGGACATATTTCCCTATAATTTACAAATATATCAATAGGTCAAAAATGTGAATCCCAACATGCCTCTCTTTAGCTAACTAAAAGGAAAAGTTCTAATGCTCTGTCCATTATACCTCCCCTAGAAATTGCAAATGTTCACGGGAAGACCATGGTCATAATCTTTGAGGATGCTGATGAAGAAGGTCTAAGGTTTTGAACAGGATAAAAGTTGGTCTTCAGGTTGCAGCAGTCAATGTGCCACAGTTTGGGGACAACAGAAAAAAAACCAGCTTAAAGATGTGGCATTTGCTACTGGTAATTCAGTATTGGGGGAAGAAGGGTAGAATTTAAATCCTGAAGATCTTCAAGCTCATGACTTAGGGAAAGTTGGACAGGTCATGGCCACCAAAGACGACATCATGCTTTTGAAAGGAAAAGGTGAAATGCTCAAATTGAAAGAATTGCATTAATGAAATCACTGAGCAGTAACACCATTAATGAATATGACAAGAAAAAGCTGAATGAGCAGCTGGAATAGCTGTGCTGAAGGCGGAAGGGACAAGTGATGTTGCCTTGCATGAGGTGAGGCACACATGTTCTCAATGCCATGTTAGAAGATGTTGAAGAGGGCATTGTTCTAGGAGGGGACTGCTCTCTGCTTTGATGCATCCCAGCTGTGGACTCCTTAGAGCCTGCTAATGAAGACTGGAAAGTTGGTGTGCTCATTGGTCAAAGAGTGCTCAAAATCTCTGCAGTGCCTATTGCAAAGAATCCAGATGTTGGAGGATCTTTGATGGTTGAGAAAATTCTGCAGAGTTTCTCAGAATTGGTTATGATGCTATGCTTGGAAATTTTGTGAACCAAGTAGAAAAGGGAATCATTGATCCAAGAAAGTCTGTAAGAGCTGCTTCTCTGGCTGTTCTGAGGCAGCCTCTTTGTTAAACATAGCAGACAGAAATCTCTAAAGAGAGGGAACCTGGGATGGGCACCATGGGTATGTCTGAATTCTCACAACAGTGTTCTATCATTCCCAGCAACTATGGTAGGAAGCTCAAGTCAGGTTCCTCACCAATAACTTCAGAGAACTAAGTTGGACAGAATGCCTGAAGGAAAGAGTGACTCGTGCATCAGTTACTGGGTTCAGCTGACAGTATGTAATGTTTATTGCTGTCATTATCCATGCCTACGGAAAATTTATTTAGCGAATAAGTATATTTGTACACTCCCGATTCTACATAGGAAGTTACAGGCTATGCAGAACTACATAATGAGATTCTGTTTCAAAACATAAAGAGAGAGAGAGAAAGAAAAGAAAGAAAGATTCTTTTGCACTCTCCACTAAGTGACGACTTTGTGTCACCCTTGTATACGTGCATAAGTTACTGATTCACTCTAATGTCATGCCACCAAACAATAGGGAAAGTGGAGAGATCTGAGTTGCCATGCCTAGGGTCCACAAATGAGGCTCTCTGGAAGGGCATTTCTCCTGGGGAACCTAGCTTCTCTGACTGAAACCTATTCAGTAAGCCTTTTCGTTCCTGACGTCCTGCCCTTTGACACTGATCTGTCCTAAAGAGGATGTCAATATATTGTGTGTCAAGTTTATATTGGTAAGCCAAAGCACAGGGTCTCCACTTCTATATTATACACAATGCCTTATGTCAAATTTTGATAAACATGAAATCACATTTTCAAAGGTTAAAAAACAAGTGTCACTCAGTCAAAAATAGTTGACCACTCTGAGTATCTCACCGGTTGACCTTGAACTCCTCCATGACTCTGGGGTCACTGATATGTCATTAGTGAAGGATTTTTCTGGTACACCCATGAGGCGCTTACTTATTTGACTATGATCTTGACATTAGAAACAATTTCAAGTTGTCCATCTTCAAACGCCTCCCCTGTGAATTAAAATGTAAATCTATAAGAGAATCTATCTTCCTTTCAACTGTGCAATGAACTAGCAAATTTTGTTACTAGTGATTGATATTAGTGGAAATTAAATATGCTTATTGATTGAGACAAAAACCTTATTTCAATGCAAACTAAGAATCAGCAAAAGAGATAAGAAATAAAAGAGAAGCAAAGAAACATTTGGCTTACCACACATTCCACTTCTACATCCATTACATATTTTGTTATATATATTTGTAGAAAGTAATATATAAGGATTTCATTACATTAAAACTGCACAACATATAAGTACTATATTTAGTTATATAATATGATGCCCAAATACATTAGTACTATTCAAAACTTTCCTGGCCAGGTTTTGGTATTAAACAGCCCAAGATGAGTTTACTCTGTCTACATAGTAGAAAGTGACATGTACAATATTTAACTCTTTCCTAGAAATGTAGAATTGTGTTTAAAGGTTGTTGTTTTAATGGTTAATTGGTTTTATACTCTTAGGGGAAAAAAAGAGAAGATAGAAATTAATTTGCATTTTCCTTTCTTCTGTTTTTCCAAGTACCAAAGTAATGAGCAACCAGTGATCTTTTAGGTGAATGTCACACATCTTATGTGGACATTCACATGAGACTGCAGTAATGATCCTCTTTGTATTTTTCATCCTTTGAAAATTAACATTGAGTTTATAATCCTCCTACCTACAGACAATGGACATAAATTATTTTTATATTTGATATAAAATGTATAATTTTGTTTATAATTTAAAGGAAAGTGATATGTACTTTCTGTAGTGTTCTGCAGAAGTACAGGCACATAGATGTGAGTTCCTAAGTATTTACTTAGTTTATTTTTCAATTATTTTCAGCCATGAGAGCTTTAGTACCAGGCCCTCCACCTTGGTGAAGCAAGGCTCGAAATATGAGTAACTCCCTATTTAACCACAGTTCTTTATCACAGGAGACTCAGGGTCTGTGTTCATTTCCGAATTGATGTTTGCTGAGACTTAAGATGCTCCCTGGATTAAAGACCAGCACGTAAGCCTTGTGCTTAGCAGTGCTAGCTAGCCTCACACCCACTTGCAAGGGCACTATGTGACAGATCTATTGTTCTGCAGTAGCAGGACATTGCCCCAGTACATGAACACATGCAAACTACTCAGGAAGGCCTTTGAATATTTAAGGCAGGACACTAGTGGTTCATCCCAGTGGGAACCCCAGAAAAGGGAAACCTGATTAAATTTAATGTCATTGTCACTTTTTTTTTTCCATTGGGAAGAATTATATAGGTAGCCATAGCTACCACGATGTTCAGACAGCATGACCACAATATTCCCCCTCTGAGGTTGGCGTCAGGACTGAATTATTCACTCAAAGAATGTGATTCATTGCTGGATGTGTTCTTACAAGATTAAAAGAGTCATCAATACATAAAATGCACACATGCAACTCAGGAGCAAAAGTTAAACCAGCCACTAATCAGACTTTGTTAAAAACAAAACAAAAACACTGTGTTTAAATTACTAATTTTTAGCATAATTCAGACTGTGAAGCAGATTTCTTTCTCGTCTGTTTAAAAAAATCTAAAAAAATCAATTTAAAGTTAAATGAGTTTTAGTATAAACTGTTGGAGAACCTTAAGAACAAAATCTTTTTATTCTATTCCCTTTAAAGGGAGATTGTACCTTAATGTTGAATTACTCTCCATGGTGCACAAGAATCTCTGGGGATACTTTCTAATTAATAAAGGTTTTCAGCAACAATTGAGCATGTGGTAACTAAGTGACATTTACCGTCTGCTGGCCTTCACTGAAATACAACTCTCTTTTGTCTCTAAACTTACAACTACTTGTCATCTAGTTAAATTTAATGGTGTGTGTGTGTGTGTGTGTTTAAAAGACTGTAAAAAATTAAAACTTGAGAAAGTTTTGAATCGGTCATTATCTCATACAGAAAACATGCTGTCCTTTAGCCACATGTCTGAAGTTCTTAGATGCCATGAGGCTGTTTGGGTTTTTTTAGTTCTTTGTTTTTTATAAATATTAGTCCTTTCTCTTTAAAAGGCCATAAGAACTGAAGGTAGGGCTGCTACTCCTCACCCACCAAGGAAGTAGTTTGTGGCTTCAGAACAACTCGGGGAACTGGTAGAAGTTCTGCTAGCCACTGGAAGTCTGGCCACCTGAATGTCCTGTGCTGGAATATGTAATGTGAAAGAGACAGGAACACAGCTGTGTTAACTACAGACGTAAGTCTACAACTCAGCACCTACTGTTAGAAACAGCCCCCGCGTCTGAAGTCTCATGAGACTCACTGGGCAGTGGAATTTGAACTGCCACCTCATTCTGGTCTCCACATGGATAGAAGACCACTCCCTGAAAGAGGTCTTGGAAGAAGCTATTGTGCCTTATATCTGTCCTACAGCTCTACAGTGAGCTTTTGTCTGTATACTGCACACTTGGGCTGTTTGTAAACACCAAGTAAGTGATTTGCACCACAAATATCATGATAAAGCAGTTTTTCTTTATGGTCAACTAAAAAAAATGTACATGAGCTTCTTTGTGCATTTCTATTAGCTTAATAGTGATTACACAGGAAAACAGAGAGAGACAGAAACAGAGAGATAAAGACAGACAAAAAGAGGAGAGGAAGCGAAAGAGATAGGGGAAGTGTGTCATGCCAACAAATCCAGGACTTGGGAGGATAAATCAGAAAGATTAAAGTGAGTTTGAGGCCTATCTAGGAATCATAACAAGTTTCAAATCATCCAGAGCTGCAAAGTAAAGTGTATATATATAATCTTTTGAGCTCCTGCTGAGAACCTGGGTTCATTTCCCCAACACTCCGTGACAATTCACAACCCTTTGTAACTCCAGTTCCAGGGTATCTGACCCCCTCTTCTGGCTTCTGTGAGTACCAGACAAACACAGCTGAAACACTTGTATACAAAGAGATAAAATATTTTAAGTAAATATAAATATATTAACTAGGTTCCAAAGAACTTAATTTTCATTCTAAATTTTACATTATCTTCTGGTAAAATCTACTTTGACTCATGGGCTGGAGATACAACTCCATTTGTGGAGTGTTTGCCTAGTATGCACAAAGCTCTGGCTTCTGTCCCTAACTCTGTAGAGAACAGGCACGATGGCACACACCTGTAAACCTAACACTCAGGGGATGTTTGCAGGAGAATCTGAAGTTCAGGGTCATCTCTGGAAACCTAGGGTATCTAAGGCCATCCAGGGCAACATGAGGATATCTGTCTTGAAAGGTGGGGGGTATTGATATATCTGAGGTGAAATCCTGTCTACTCTAAATAGTGCCTTTTCCACAGTCTGAAATTTGCTAAATGTTAAATGTGCACATCATAAATTTTCACCTTAAGTAACTTCTATGCACAGATTCTATATGCTAATCACTTAAAGCAGATGTTCAGGGATGTGCCACCTTTTGAAAGTTGAGCTGATAACCATGTGATTCATACGCAGATAACTGTACGCACAGTGAGCTTCAGGGATGCAGCTCAGCCCCCAAAATCCAAGGGATATTTTCCTCAGTGAGACGTTGAACAATGTGCTTCCAACAAGAAACAGACAATGGCTTTCCTGAGGCTTGCGGTGTGGTCACGGTGATGATCTCGTCCTTTCTTTTTAATGTGATCCCATACCAGACACATGACAATGGTCATTCACAAAAACTACAGTACGGAGAAGTTGGAGATGCCTCTTCTGCGATGTTTCTTTCTTCCATCTGCAGCTGGGAGGTTACAGCTGGTGGCTTTTTCTTTTTTTTTGGTTACCTGAATAGCTTTCCGCTTCTTAACTGTACCAGCTAGCTTTCCATTGTGGCCAAAGGACCAATCAGAATATTTTAGAGTCTCTGGGCGTCTATGGTACCTTTCTCCTTTGAAACAGTTTGAAAGCGGGTTTTGCTGTTTTCTTGTTGAAGTTCTTAATTACTTTCCTTGATGGTGAGCTGAGACCCATATGATGCATATACAGCAGCAAGTAAAATGGCTATAAACAAAAATGACTGAGAGTTTCTAACTGAGGTCTGTGTTTAAGAAATACTTCTTTCCCAGTTGGCTACCAACACCTGTAACTCCAGTATTTGGTAATATTTGGTGAAGGATCAGGAGTTTAAGGCCAGCCTCAGCTACAGGAGATCCTTCTTGAAAGGAATAAGTTATTAAAAATGAAATTAGTGGCTAAAGGTAGTTTCTAAATATTGTAGCTACAATTGTTCATTACATTTTCAAAAAATTAGAAATAACTAGAATTTGGGTCCCTGCTTCAATGTCAGTACTAGGATAGTTCAAAATGAGATATTAAAACACTGTGAACTTGAGCATTCTTAATAAATCTATGACCTATATGTTTATGATATCAACGGCAACCATTCATGAAGACTTTACTAGTGTTGGGCACCATACATAATACTTTATATCATATTATTTATTCCTTTTATACCTATGAGGTGAGTGCAAACATACACACTGTACAGATGAAGCAATTAGTGATTAGTTCACCACATAGACTACTTGAGATCTAAGGCAATCAAACGGGACCTGAAATCACATCCTCTTGACTTAAGCCATCTTGCTCTTACGTTCTGTATTGTAGAGCCTTCCCATATTTATAAACATAGCAGAACATGCGTGAGCTGCAGGTGTCTCTATATCATACAACTCAAACATTGTCCTTTAGACAATATCTCCTGACATTATTCATAATAATTTTTATTTTTCTCATCAAACAATGCTCACTAGATAGTTGATGTTGGGTAAGTCTTTTAATCTTTCAAAATCTTATCTCTCACCTCAAGTTGAGATAATGAGATAAGTCCTCCCAGAGTCTGCATCAAATGGCTTCTGCTCCATTCAAATTATGTCAAAACTCTGTTACTTACAAACAAGATAGCTGTGATTTTGTGCATGAGAAATCTTGGCTGAGGTCACATGATGATTCCTCTAGATGTTGGATTGGAACCAATCATGTGTCTCGCATAATCAGCCACCTCATTTTTCCAGAGAGTAAGGAAGTTCTTGGGGCCTAGAAACCTTAGTGAGATCACTGTTGAGCCCACATGTCCCTATGGTCAGATGGTCTATAAAGCTGCACTTCTGCTAAACAACACTGTAAATAGTCCACAAATCTGACCACCCCACCAGGCTTGCCCAAGTTTATTCAAATGGTGGTAAATACAGAGTTCTGCAGAGCAATGAGAAAGGCAAGTCCCAATGGGTCAAATGTCTTTTTCCAGTCATATTGACTATCTGCTCCTGGTTCAAAGTGAGTCATCTGGGTCGGGTTCCATAATGAGGAAATAGATCACCTTTCTCTTACAGAAGGGCTTAAGAAATGTGTCCCTGATAAGAAGGATTTGTACTACTTTGTAATCTACTTCAAGGACATTTCCTATCTGGAAATCAGCATTCTTATCTTCATCTGCCCACTCTATCTGTAGTGGTTTGAATGAGAAATGTCCCCCATAGTCATGAACATTTGAACACTTGGTCCCCACTTGATGGTGCTTTATGGGGAGGTTTGTTGGAAGAAGTGCCTTACTAGTGGAGAGTTCTGAGGGGGAAATGCCTCTTGCCTTTTCCAGTTTGTTCTCTTTGCTTCGTGCTTTAAGTTAAAAGTGTAGACTCTCAGTTTCCTACTTCTGCCACTGTGGCTGCCATTTGTCACCACATCTCCCCTCTATGATGGACTCTTATTCCTCAGGAATCATAAGCCCAACCATCTGTAAGTTGCCTTGGTCATGATGTTTTATCACAGCAACAAAAATTAATAACACACTACCCAAAAGCCATCCATGAGAGTGATGCCAGTAAGGAACAGAAGTCTTATCTGATCTTAGTTCCGGCAGCTGTAGTAAAATGTCATAAACTGGACAGTTCAAACAGCAGAAATGTCTCAAAGCGGAAAACTGACAGATTATGATACCAGTGTACAGTTCTGGTGAAGAAGTTTGTAAATCACATTCTCATTTGTGCCGGATATATGGAGGACACAGAGAGAGGACAAGCTTGGTGTCTCTTCTTACAAGACTTCCAATCTGTTCATAAAGGCTTCAACCTCATGACATAATCATGGATAGATAAAGAAAGAAAAAGTTAGCTCTGCTTTGCGCTTGAGGTCAGGTCTATGACTGACTTTCACCTATAAACAGACACTGGGGCTTTTGGTATTAAAGGTACACACAGAAATACTAGACTCCACCGATACAGTTGGTCCTCTGGCCCGTGTACAGGAGGCAACAGGCACAACCCTGCTGTGTTGGTCTGAGACCATCTCACAAGCCACACTTTGGTTGATCTGTGTCTTTGAGGTTGCTTTGAAAAAAATTATCGGAAACTGATTAAGTTTTTCAGACAAGAGTCCTTAACATTATTTCATATTAGGAAAACTATGAAGTAACAGAAAGATTTTAACAATTTCCTGCTACAGATAATACAAGTTATCCAGACTGATCAATCAAAGCGCTTTAGACTGGAGATGTTTTTTTTTTTTTTTTTTTTGGTTTTTTGAGACAGGGTTTCTCTGTTTAACAGCCCTGGCTGTCCTGGACTCACTTTGTAGACCAGGCTGGCCTCGAACTCGCAAAGATCCGCCTGCCTCTGCCTCCCAAGTGCTGGGATTAAAGGCGTGCGCCACCACCGCCCGGCTAGACTGGAGATGTTTTAAATATTTTACTCCCACATATAAGTATTTTATTCAAAAGGAATCAACAAATTTAGGTGATTTTATGAGTTACAGAGAGAGACAGAGAACAAAGCTGGAGATGGAATTTTTATTTTATTACAGTAAGAAAGGTGCCTGAAAACTGTTCCTTAGAACAAATGAACTGCATATGGGTTCTACCACTTGTGATTCTACCACTCAAGAAGTTGAAACAGGAGGATTGCCATGAGTTCAATTCTAACCTGTGCTATGCAGTGATTTCTAGGCTAGTTTGAACTATAGAGTGAGACCCCATCTTTAAAGAGGAGAGGAAGAGTGGAAAGATGGCTCAGCAGATATAAACACTTGCTGCTCTTGAAGAGGAACTAAACTGAATTCCAGCACCCACATTGCCTAGTTCATAGCCTCCAGTAAGTCCATCATCAAGTGATATGATGCCTTATTGTGCAGGCACCTGCACACATACACACACATACACACACACACACACACACACACACACACACACACAGTCACTCACAAACACACACAAATAAAAATAATAAAATAAATCTTGAGTCTTGGGCTGGACAAAGTGATGCTTGTCTTTAATCTCAGCACTCGAGGGCAGAGACAGATGTTCTAAGCTAGTCCAGTCTATATAGAGAGCTCCAGGCAATCTAGGACTGTATAGCCAACCTTTTCTCAAAAAAAAAAATGTTTAATAAAAATAAAGGTATGAACAGGTTGGGAATATGGCTTAGTTAGTAAAGTACTTGCCTTATAAGCATGAAATCCTCAGTTTGATTCCCACAACCTACATTTTCAAAATCCATGTATGGTGTTATGCACTTGTAATCTTATCACTGAGGAGGCAAAGACAAGCAGATACCTGAGGCTCCCTGGCCAGCCAGTTTAGCTTACTTGATGAGTTACAATACAGTGAGAAACCTTGTCTCAGGAACAACAAAAATGGTGCCCAAAGGTGTTTTCTGGTCTTGGTACATGCATACATGTATATGCATGCTCACCCCCCCACCACAAACATGTGCACCTGCACACACATACACACATAGATAGGCTTCATAAATAGGAAAAAAATCATTGCAAGATTATTGTCATAGGGAAGAATTGTCGAGGTAACTGGTAAGCCAAAGGATAGCAGGTGATGACCCCACGCAATCACATGACTAAGGAGGCTT
>CAJQZJ010000594.1:6908236-6948236 GCA_907164525.1 Lophiomys imhausi
ACACACACACACACACACACACACACACACACACACACACACACACAAACACAAACACACAGGGCATACACTGAGACAGATGCATACACATAAATAAAAGTAAACCTAAACAGAAAAGAATAATAGGAACATAGCTCCATCATAGAGCATTTTCCCAGCATCCATGAGGCCCCGGCTGCAATATTACACAGCAATGAGTATAAAGTGAGTATAAAGACATAGTATAAAAATGAATGATGTAGCTCAGTGGTAGAGTGTTTACCTAGAATTTTCAGGGCACTGAGTTCAATCACCATCACAGAAAGAAAGAAAACAAAGGGGAGAGAGAGGTGGTGAGAGAAAAAGAGAGAATTATAAAGCTCATATTCTATATTTTTATGCCAGAAAAGATTTTTTAAATATTTGTAATGAATCTTTTTATTTTCAATTATCATATTTATGTACATGTATGGGTATATGCATATGAGTGTGGGTGCCCATGGAGATCAGAAGAGGGCAATAAGCCCCCTAGTACTGGTATTACAGGCAGTTGTGAGTTGTCAGGCATGGGAGCTAGGAACTGAACTCAGTTCCTCTAGAAGAAAAGCAAGTGTTCAAAATAATGAGCCATCTCCCCAGACCTATATCAGCTTTATCTTTTACAAGTTATTTATTGATTATATGATATGTTATTTATTCTACCATAAGTGGTTGTTCTTTGTAGTAGACTTTAAAAATGCAAATATCAACAGGCCAGAGGCAAAAACAAATACCTGTTGCAGAGTCTATTATTCAAAGGAAGAACAGCCTTTGAGAACAGAAGCAACAATAATGGGTCTCAGGTGATCAGAAAGAACTGATAGTAAAGTCAGGAAGCATAGGAGATGATAATTTAGTAGCCTAAGCCCCTGTGTTAGTTTTATGTCAACCTGACACAAGCTAGAGTGATGCAAGAAGAGATGAGAGCTGAGGAAATGCCTCTATAAGATTTCCCTCTGGGGGCTGGAGAGATGGTTCATAGGTTAAGAACATTGGCTGTTCTTCAAGATGTCCTGAGTTCAATTCCCAGCAACCACATGATGGTTCATAGCCATCTATATTGAGGTCTGGTGCCCTCTTCTGGCCTGCATGCATGCAGGCAGAACACTGTATACATAGTAAATAAACAAAAGTATTTTTTAAAAAAAAAAGATTGCCCTCTGGGCAAGTCTGGTGTATTATCTTGATTAGAGATTGCTGTGGGAGCACCCATCCCACAGGGTAAAAAGCTACCCCTGAGCTCCTGTTCCTGAGCGATCTAAGAGAGTCAATTAAGCAAGCCATGGAGAGCAACCAGTGAACAGCTTTCACTCATGGTCCCTGCTCAGTTCTTCCCTCCAGGTTCCTACTTTGAATTCCTAGCCTGACTTCCCTAGATGATAGATACACAAACCATAAGAAATAATAAAGCCTTTCCTCCCAAACTTATTTTTAGTTGTGATATTTATTCTGTAAAAGTTTCTTCTTAGGTTCAAACATTCCATCCTGCAGGAAGCTCCTTAAGCAGGAAGGTAAACAACTCAAAATCACTTCAGGAAGTCCCTGAAACTGATTGGATTCACTATTGCTCCTCCCTGCCAGAGTAAGCAATAAAAGCTGACCATGCCTCTAGACCCAGAAAGAAGGAATATGAACTGCAAAGAAGACATTGAGAGAGAGAAAAACAAAAAACAAAAAACAAACCAGCTGCGTGGAAGAGGCTTAGCCCAAATGAAGAACCTGGAAAAAAAAAAAACCTAACAGTGCTGCTTGTAGTCTGTTCAGTGTGTTTTAGCTTTTGTGAGCTGTTAACCATGCTGGTGTGAGCTTTGATGATTCAGCTGGCTTTGAGTTACTTCTGCACCCATAAGTAACACCTCACTCATATTCCTGTAAGTATTCCCAATAAAACTCATGATTCACCAAGTTGCTGTTTTATGTACTTTGGTCCATCATGGGCTCCATATCTGGGGTGAATAGGAATGTGTGTATTGTGTTACCCCAGAAACAGTTTTGTCATACAAGAGCGTTGTATCACAGCAATAGAAGCCCAAAGACAGACTCCCTCATTTGGTTTTGGTTTTATACACAACTCTCACACTTACTTCTACCTTGCAATAGTTCACTTGGCAGCCTAGTACCTTCACCTGAACATACAACACATACCATACACATCCCTCTTCAAACAGTGCATCTAGTAGCCTCAGGGTCTTCTTGACACCCCCCCCCCGCCCCAGTTGCACTGGGCTATCCGTGTTCCTGTATTCCAAATGTAGATAGTTTCTATTCAAGCACATCCTAATTTGCTTTTTATTGTTGTGATAAACATCAGTAAAAGCAACTTGGGGAGGAAAAGTGTACTGGTTAGATTTTTTTTTTTTACCAGCTTGACACACAGGTAGGGTCATTTGAAAACAGATAATAAAATTCTCCAGGGCTAGAGGGATGGCACAGAGATTAAGAACAGATGCTGCTTTTCCAGAGGACCTGAATTCAGTTCCCAGCACCCACATCAGGCAGGTCACGGCCATCTGTAACTCCAGCTCCAAGAGATCCATTGTTTCTGGCCTCCATGGGCACTTGCTCTCACATAAACATACGGATGCTCAGACCCAAAACATGGAAGCCAAAAAAGTCCTTTCCTCCCCAGAGTGCTTTTGGGCACGCTCATTACCACAGCAATAGAAGCATAACAAAGTAGGGGGGGGGTGTTTAATCTTACAGCTTCCAGTCTTTCATGAAGAAAACCCAGGGCACAAACTCAGGGCAGAAACCTGGGGCCAGGAACTGAAGCAGAGGGTGTGTAAGAACACTGCTTAATGGCTTGCTCCTCCTGGTTTGCTCATATATCTACTTTCTTATATCACCTTGGACCGCCTGATCAGGGTGGCATTCCCACTAGCTGGCGGGGCCCTTCCACATCAATAGTCAAACAAGAAAATACCCCCACAAACTTGCCCTCAGGAAATATGATAGAGCTATCTTCTCAATTGAGGTTACTGTCCCCACGTGACTTGAATGTGTGTCAAGTTGACAAAAAATTAACTTGAGCAATGTGTATTACCAACATATTCAAGTATGGAGAATAGAAGGGCCAACTCAGCCTAAGCTAGTTTAGGGTACTTGTGTATTAAGACAAAACTGGGTTCTATGGTCATCTTTTAGGAAGTCTTTTCTATTTACCTATGCATAATTGAGAGTGCCTATGATTAAAACCAGATGCACTATGGGAAGGGACATGTACAGTAGAAAAAAATTTATGTATGACCTAATCTATAAATCAACATAGAAAGTCATCTAAACTACACCCCCTTAGTAACCCACTCCTCCTCCAAACCCCATAAAAGGAATCCCCCTGAACTCTCACCTATGTGGTTAGCTGCCAGTCTGGAAGGTCTGTCTCTACACATTGTACCATTGCTTTGCTCTGAATACAGTTGTCTTGCTTTTTCTGCTAGCCTGGTGACTTTGGATAAGAGGCCAAGAACCGGGACTGGAGAGATGGCTCAGCAGTTAAGAGCACTGACTTGTCTTCCAGAGGTCCTGAGTTTAATTCCCAGCAACCACATGGTGGCTAACAACCATCCATAATGAAATCTGGTGCCTTCTTCTGGCCTGCAGGCATACCTGCAGACAGAATACTGTATACATAATAGATAAATAAGTCTTTTTAAAAAAAAAAAGAGGCCAAGAACCTGAAAACACCTGACCATACAGAATGGGTTCTCTGAGCAAAAAAAAAAAAAAAAAATGACAGTAGAAAACAAGACCACAAGGAAACAGGAGGATCCACAAATACTTAGAAAGATAAACAGAAATCACACCAGGCGTGGTGGTAATCCCAGCACTCAGAAGGCAGAGGCAGGCAGATCTCTGTGTTCAAGGGGAGCCTGGTCTACAAAGTGAGTCCAGGACAGTCAAGGATACACAGAGAAGCCCTGTCTCAAAACTTTAAAAAAAAAAAGAAAGAAAAAAGGAAATTACAAGAGACACTAGAAATATTTAATTGAATACACATGGAAGCAGTACATTTCAAGTGGTGGGTGCTGGTTAGTTTTTGTCAACTTGACCTGAACCTCAACTTCAGTTGAGAAGCTGCTTCCATCAGATTGGGCCGTTGGCATATCTGTGAGACATTTTCATATACCGATTGATGTAGAAGGCCACAGCCCACAGTGGGCAGTGTCATCTGTAGGCCAGTGGGCCTGGGCTATATAAGAAAAGTAGCTGAGCAGAGTGAAAAGGAGCAAGCCAGTAAGCACCCTTCCTCCAAGGTCTCTGCTTCACTTCCTGTCTCCAGATTCCTGGTGTGGCTCCTCTGGCTGATGGACTGTAGGCCTGTAACCTGTGAGCCAAATCAACTCTTTTCTCCTCAAAGGGCTTTTGTTCATAGCGCGTATCATGGCAATTCAGAAGCAAACTAGAACATAAGGACATGTGGTAAATCAGTGTTTATAGAAACTGAGCAACTGCGTGTGTGTGTGTGTGTGTGTGTGTGTGTGTGTGTGTGTGTGTTTTAAGACAAACAGAAAAGCTAAATAGAAGCAACAAGTTAAATGCTGAATGAGCATCAAAATCTTCACACATAGAAAAAGGCAGAGGCCAGGTATGGTGGTACATGCTCTAACCCCTGTACTCCAGAGAAGAAGACAGGGGCATCCGAAGTGAAATTTCAGACCAGCCTGGTCTATGTTAAGACCATGTTTCAAATATATATGAACACAATTTGCTTCACAGGTTTTTTTACACTTCTCATTTGTTTGTTTTTGTTTTGAGACAGGCCCTCTTTGTGTAGATAAGACTGCCTGGAACTCACTATGACCTTGAACTTACAGAGATCCACCCGCCTATTCCTCTAGAGTCACTTCTAGATCAAAGGTGTGCACCAACACATCCAGCAAAGATCTAACTGGGTGCTCTAGAGCTCAGGTGGAAACTGTTAATTTCTTGTTGCAGCAGTTGTTTTCATACTGTGTGGTCCTGACTGGCCTACAAGTGGTAAGTTTTTAAAGCCTATCTCCAGATCCAAGCACAGGCTTTTAAAGTTGTTCAGGTTAAAGTTCAATTTGCCAACATCTTTACTACCAGTCACAGAAATTTTTGGACAAAAATAATAGTCTTTAAAGTGATTTTTTTTTCTTTATAGAATAAAAGCAACAGATCCTATCAGCAGCCCACTCATTCTAATTTCTACTCTATATTCTGCCTCCGAAGAGCTTGAACAGCAGAGCAGGAGTGAGTCACTTTAGCCAACACCTGCAAATGGCAGGGCCCCCAGTACTAACTCTAATTCCATGAAGATCTTATCTCACATATGTTTCTACACCTCTAATGATCCCACCTTAAAAACTAAATATGCCATAGAGCAGAAAAACACAATTATTTTATAGAAAGGGGGGTTGGGGTGGAACTGTCCTATTTCACAAGAGAAAGCAAAGCGAATTTCTAGTGTGAGCCTCGTGATCCTCATTTCAAGCCATGTTAGCCTGCTTGAAGTTCCACAGCTCTATGCAGAAAATTATTCATAGGGAACTGTGTGTGTGCACATATGTGCACACGCACACTCACACACACACCCTTGGCCCAGCTACCCATCCCCTGGTCTTAGTCCAGATGTCAATCGTTTTAAAGCACCACCTGCATTACTCCAGGCAAGGCATGCTGCTGCTTCTGCTGAGTTCTGAAAAATTTGCAGGGATAGAAAAAAAGAAGCTTTACAACCATAAAGTGTAAAGCTGGGGCTCACGCTGTAATCTCAGAACTTAGAGGATAAAGGAAGAGAATGTTGAATTTACCTTTTTTTTGGGGGGGGGTTGTTGAGATAAGGTTTCTCTGTGTATACCTGGCGCTCCTGGACTTACTTTGTAGACCAGACTAGCCTTGAACTCACAGAGATCCGCCTGCCTCTGCCTCCCTAAACCTGCTGGGATTAAAGGCGTGTGCCACCACGCAAGGCAAGAATGGAGAATTTAAAGCCAATGGAGACTACATGAATTTCAGGCTAGCCTGGGGTACAAGTAATGCTGCCTAAAAGAAAAAGGGTGGGGCTTAAAAGCTAGATTATTGAAAGAAGCCTTTTGGTTAGTAGTGAGGTAGATGAGGATTAAGAGGACGAATATCTGCTGCCCTCTAATCAATAAGCCTTAATGAAAATCAGGTAAGCACAGGATCCTTGCCCTCCAAACAGGTGTGACCATTTGATTGCTTCTTATTACAGATCATGTTTGGCTGCTGGAAGCAGTACTATGCACCCCTGTGTGCAGGTGGGATGTACATAGCAGCCTCCTCAGAGCCTGTTGGTTTCTCCTGACTCCTACCATCAAAGTCAGGTGTCTCACTCAGGAAGCTGAGGCAGGAGGACTGACATGAATTCAAGACCACCTATGCTACACAACGAATTATACACTAGCTTGGTTGTAATCTCAAGAAACACAAGAAGGTGCTGAAGAGAAGACACAGTGGTTAAGAACACTTGCTACTCTTGCACAGGCCCCAGGTTGGGTTCTTAATACCTGCCTGGGGGCTCACAGCCATCCATAATTCCAGTTCCAAGGAATCTAACCTCCATTTGGCCTGAACCAGGCATGCATATGGTATACATATGTCCCACCTGATATTAATAACATATGAATTAAAAAATAAATGAATAAAATCTAAATTAAAAGCAAAAGCAAGCAACTCTAGTTATCTTTTATGTAAGATAAATTTCTACACATTGATCTACAAGATGAAGCATATTAGATCATGAAATAGGTTCTTTCTATGAAAACCAGTAGTGTGGGCGTCAGTCAGGTTTCTAGCATGTGGAATGCAGTAGTAAAACAATGTGTCCTAAAACAATTTAGTCAACAACTGAGCACATACACGCCAGTGTTCCTAGGAGGTTCGCTTTTTAAGTGAGTCTCACTTTGAGGTTGACCTCAAACTCATGGAAATCCTCCTGTCTCAGGCTTCTGAGTGCCTAGATTACAAAAATGAGCCACCATGTCCAGCTTCCTATGAGATTTGTACAGGAGCTAAGAATTCCAATTTTCAATCCCAGCACTTGGGAGACAGAGGCAGGTGGATCTCTGTGAGTTCGAGGCCAGCCTGGTCTACAAAGTGAGTCCAGGACAGCCAGAGCTGTAACACAGAGAAACCCTGTCTCAAAAAAAAAAAAAAAACAAAACAAAACAAAACAAAATTCCTATTTGCAGGACATCCTATTACAACATACTATTCATGTGTTTGTGGTGATACTACAGTAAATAAGCAGTCTACACTTCTAGTCCTATAAAAACACATACATCACACACATGCTCTGTGTGTGACATCCTACATGATAATTCCACCAAGCAGCTATATGTCTAGTTTGTATTGTTCTTCATTATTTTAGAATAATTATTTTACTTGTGAAAATATAAGACTATGTCATGATGGCTCATGTTTAAAATTCTAGCACTTGAGAGTCTGAGACAAGAAGATCACAGAGAGGTGAGGCCCAGCCTGGAGTACACAGTGAATTTCAAGGTAGCCTAGGCTACAAAATGAGACCCTGCCTCAAAAAAAAAAATCAATAAAAATTCAGCATCAAACAGTCCAGAGTGCCATGCCAATAACTTCATACATACTGTTTTCCACAAGGCCTCTTGGTTGCATCATTTCTCCTGCTTGATTTAATCTCATGTTGTTTTTTCCTTATGGCCCCTCAGCATACAAGATCCACTGCTAATATCATCAATGATTGAATTGGAAATGGCAGCAGAAATAACCAAGAACCACAATGGTAGAACATCAACTGATGTTTCTTGGCAACTAGGCATACCCCATTCCCCAATCCTGTGATCCTGAAGAACAGATACAAGATGACAAAAACTGTTAAAGAACATGCCTCCTTCCAAGGAATTTAAGAAGGGCCTACACTGTAAATAGAGAAAGTTCTACCAACCTGGATAGAGGACCAGAAACAGAAATTTATCCCATGACTATTATGGTCAAAGCAAAAGTGAGACATTTAAGGAAAAGTTTTTCCAGGTATGGTAATGCAGGCCTCTATGACACCAGAACTCAGGAAATTGAGGCAGGAGGTAGAGCCCAAGACTAGCCTGGGCTACAAAATCAAACCTCATCTCAACCATTCCTAGTTCAGGCTGCTTTATACAAGTCAAGAATTGAGCCAGATATGGAGGCACACATCTGTAATTTCAGCATTTGGGAGGTGAAAGCAGGAGAATCAGGTATTCAAAATCAACCTCCAATACATAGTGAGTTCAAGGCTAGCCTGGGCTGTCTGAAAACAAATGAACAAACAAAACATCGTACTCTTTACCTAGTGTGAGAATGAGGGTTGAGTGTGTAAGGACTGATGTGAAGGCAGCTGAAGGATTTGGGGAAACTCATAAGATGACTAAGTAGGAAAGTTGCTTGTTTCTGTCAGAGAAGATCTGACAAGAACACGCTGGGAGAATGGACAGAACAAACTGGAAGATAATGCCAATATACTCCATTTTACTCTACTTTAGCTTTATTGCAATCTGCAGGTGCTATTGGTTTGGGGTGGATGCTTGCTTTTTATTTGTTTTTACAAATTGAAGATGTGTAGCATCCTACATCAAGGGATTCTCTGAGCATTGTCTCCAATGACGTGTGCTCACTTCATATGTGTGGGGCACATGATTATTACACCCCTCATGGAGAACTGCTGATCTTAGATGTTATAAAAGCTTTTGTTGTCATGTTTTTGGTGTATGTGTGTGAATATGCCTTGCATCCGCCAGTGCTGAGGAAGCCAGAAGAGGATATAGAATCCCTCAGTGCTGTTACAGGTTGTTGGGAGCCAATCAACATGGGTTCTGTTTGTTTGGTTTGTTTTTGTTTTCCCAGATAGGGTTTCTCTGTTTAGCTCTTGCTATCTTGGAACTCTCTCTGTAAACCAGGCTGGCCTTGAACTCACAGAGATCATCTGCCTCTGCCTCCCGAGTACTAGGATTAAAGGCGTGAGCCACCATGCCTGGCCCCACATGAGTTCTGGTAATCAACCTCTGATCATCTGAAAGAGTAGCAAATGCTCTTAACCACTGAGCCCTCTCTCCAGCCTCAAATGTTACAAAAATCTTGTGGTGATGCAAATCAAAACCATATAAGAAAGAGAAGTCTGTCAGTGAGTCCTCTATAACTGGTGTTTTTAGGGTAAACTCCATCTCCAGGAGCTCTAGCAGTATAGGCTCAGCATTTACCTCTAACCCTAGTTTATTTTCAGGGTACTGAAATAAGGTTTAGGTTTAGGGAGAGGGCAAGAACTGTGCATCATGAAGCTATCCTGGTGATTATGATCCACCCCACATCATTCCCTCAGCTTCAATACTCGAAGGTACAAAGTAGTTCCATCAGTTATCAATCTGTTAATCACTATCATCTCCCAAGGGGACCAATCTGTTTCTTATAGAGTGATAACATTTTTGTGTCACTCGTGAATGAGCCCAGAGCCTCAGATATGCTAATTAAATGCTCACCCGCAACCTAAATCCCCAGCTCTGAGTGTTCAGCTTTGCTCAGCTGAGGCTCCATCCTCATGGGTGACTGGCTGCCCACCTGTGGGTGTGAAGCAGAAGTCCACTCTTGCTGGGATCCAAAGGGACTGCAGGCTTTAGCCAAAAAGCTCTTCCTCTGCCTTCAGCCAACAAAAGAAACAGACCGTGAAGACAAAAGTGGCAACTTTCATCTGTGTTTAGTTACCAGCCCAAGTGAGCAGTCAAAGCTTTTTACAAAAGCAAATTGTGCCTTTTCCACTGAAACTGAACCCATTCTAAGCTGCTCCCCAGGGCCTCTATTCTTTGGTTCTATCTACTTCCTGATACAGCACTGTTGAAACTGGGTATCCTGCCAGGTGGTCGTGGGGGCTACAGTGTATGCCTCTAATCCCAGCTCTGGGGAGACAGAGGCAGGTGGATCTCTGTGAGTTCCAGGACAGCCAAGGCTATAAAGTGAAACCCTGTCTGGAAAAACAAAGCAAAACAGAAGGGAGGAAGGAAGGGAGGGAGGGAGGGAAGGAGGACAGAGAGAAGGAGGAGAGGAGAGGGAAAGGAAAGAAGAAAGGAAGGAAGGAAAAGAAGATGGAGGGAGAAAGAAAGAAAGGAAAGAAAGAAACAAACAAACAAAGGAAAAAAGAAAGAAAGAAAAGAAAAGAAACCGGGCACTCCATCATGATTTCTAAGTGTTCAAATGAAAGGAAAACTCTCACTTTAAATCAAAAACTAGAAAAGAAGCTGGGTGGTGGCATACATATAATCCCAGCACTCAGGTCAGCTTTACTGCTAATAAGAGGCAAACTCTAGATATATCAAACCAGCTAGAGTATTCCCTTAAGCCAAAGCCTAACCGAATTCTCTTCAGTTCTAGGAAGGCAGCAGAAGAAAAATTTAGAGTCAGTTCTAGTACCTCACATCTCTTGGAGAATCTGAAAAAATTTTGTCAAAATGGAAATTTGTGATATACTAAATGTTAACAGGTTTATCAATATGGCTATTTTTCTAGGCTTCATGTTAACTGAAAGGACAGAGTTAAGTTTATGTTTTAAAACTGTGTTCCCAGGGAATGTATTTCTGGGAAGCTGTTGCCATGGTGGTGATGGAGGAGGACCTTCAACTAGGTCAAGATAGCCCTATCCTGACATTCAATCTGTTATTCATGTCCTGCTGTTATGACTTTTTAGAGAATGCCTAACCAAAACTAAAGGATTATTTTCATTTGGGCCAGGTCATGTTGATCAAAGGATGTCAAAGCAGACTTAATGGTGGTCACACTGACCACAGCTGGTTAGTCAGTAACAATGGGCCAATCAGAAATGGACATGACTGGTTACCTAAATGTTATCCAATCATATGGTAAAGAACCTGCTTCTTTGTCTGTCTGAGTCTCTATATAAACTCTGTACTTTTGGGTCTCTGGGGTCTCTCAACTCAAACTGCTGTGTCAGTGAGTATAGAGAGTCCAAGCTCTGAACTTGAATAAACAACCCTCATGTATTTATATCAGAGTTGGCTCCTGGGTGGTCTTTGAGGTCTCGAGAACCGGGCAGAACACTCTAATCCCAAGCAATCAGAAGAATAAGGCTATGAGGCCCAAGCCAGTCTGAACTATAGATTAATAATCTGCCTAAAAGGGAAAAGAAAAAACCTTGAAGCTCACAGAAATTTGTTCGTGAGGTTTAATAAAAGAAACCACCTCCACACTACCACATAGCACTCCAGAACACCACATACTACCCCAGAATACCTCATGCTACTTTGTGGCAGCATATAACACTCCACAGCGCAGTATACTACTCCATAACAAAGCACAGCACTCCTTAACCTTGTATACTACCTGAGACTACATATAGCTGAGAGAAGAGTAAAGAAGTAGAAGTGGCTGAAATCTCAAGTTCAGGCCTATAATACTGCATACCACTCCATAACATTCCATAATACCCCTAACACTCCACATCCCTCCATAACACGACATACCATTCCATAACACCACAAACCATGATATCCTATAACACTCCTTAGTGCTGTAATACCACCATAATAACAAATACCACTCCATAACACTGTAATCTACTTCCTAATAATGCATACCCCTCCATGATACCACATACTACTGAAAGGATAGACTTTAGACTCAAGCCTCCATATTGAGCTGAGCAGAAGTTTGTAAAATTCCAATATCCTGACCTATCAGTGATCTTATCACTGCATTCTTTCACCACCACCCCCCTCCCCACTGGTGTTGTTAGGAAATGACTCAAAATAAATTCCGAGAAAAGCCACAGGAGTTAAGAAAACCCCGAGTACACACCGCCCAAGAGTTAAGAAACAAGCCGTGAGAAAACCTCAGGACCAAAGTTCCTGATTCTCAAAGCAAAACCCTTCTCCAGGAAGTTACACCAATGGCTAAGCTATAGCTGAAATCTTCCCCCAAGACGTACAAAAATCCAAAGCTCTATGAGTTCGTTATCACCTCTCCCTCGGGTGCAGACGACACCAGGCGTTGGAACAATAAATCCTCTTCCTTTTGTATCCATCTGATCTCCATCTCTCATTGAGTTTCGCCAGATAGATAAGGCAATAAATAGCCCCTTTGGGGTTGAACCTTACACTACAAAGTAACACTGTATAACATTTCATAACACCTCATATTACTCCATGACACCACATATCACACTGTTCTATACTGCATACCACCACTTCATAATATTGCATATCATTCCATGACTTGACATACCAGTTTACAGCACAGCATACCCCTCCATAACAATGCATACTTGTCTTACTTAGGGTGTCTGTTGCTTTGATAAAACACCATGCTCCAAAATAGCTTGAGGAAGGAAAGGGTTATTTCATTTTACAGCTAGTAGCCTATCATTCAGGGAAGTCAGAGAAGAAACTCAAACAGGGCAGGAATCTGGAGGCAGGAACTCAAGATGAAGCCATAAGAGGTACTGCTTACTGGTGTAGGAGAAATTTAATCCAGCAACGTGTCTACTCTGCCTGAAATACAGATAAACCTTTAATCCCAGAAGATAGAGGTAAGCAGATCTCTGAGTTCAAGGCCAGCCTAGCATAGAGCAAGTTTCAGGTAAAGAAAAGCTTTACTCCAGGCGTCCTGGTACTCACCTTTAATTCTAGCACTTAAGAAACAGAAGTATGCAGATCTCTGAGTTCTAGTCTACAGATCTCTGAGTTCTAGTCTACTGTGTTCAGGCAGTTTTGTTGAGTCAGTGAGTTGAGAGGCAGTATAGTGGAGTTGAGTTTGTGACAGTTCAGTTTGTGGAATTCAGAGGCAGTTTCACTCAGAGGGTTTTGCAGAGACTGTTTGAAACAAGAACAATCTGGACACAGGTGAAGACAGAATAAGACAGAGAATGAGTAGACAGATTAGAAAGTATTGTCAAAGTTAGTATGAGGCCAAGCAGAGCAATTCAGTCAGAACCTGAGAGAAGCAAGATTGAATAAATCAGCTTGGAAAGGAGCTTGAGCCAGAACAGCTGAACTGAACCAGAGTTCAGAAAGAGCTAGAAAGGATGAACTTATTCAGCAGTAAGTTTCAGAGCTTGAAAACATTCTAGGCCTAGGCTATATTGTACGGAGGCTAGAAGCTTCCAGGGCTAGACCTAGGTTAGCAGACAGAGGCAATAAGCCTTGGAGTGACAATTACTTTAGGTGAATAAAAGATACTCTTACAGCCAGATATGGTGGCACACGCCTTTAATCCCAGCACTTGGGAGACAGAGCCAGACAGATCCCTGTGAGTTCAAGGCCAGCCTGCTCTACAAAGTGAGTCCAGGACAGTCAAGGACACACAGAGAAACCCTGTCTCAAAAAACCTAAAAAAAGCCCGGCGTTGTGGCACACGCCTTTAATCCCAGCACTTGGGAGGCAGAGGCAGGCTGATCATTGTGAGTTCAAGCCCAGCCTGGTCTACAAAGCGAGTCCAGGACAGCCAGAGGTGTTACACAGAGAAATCCTGTCTTGAAAAACCAAAACAAAAAAAGAAACCCTAAAAAAAAAAAAAAAAGAAAAAAAGAAAAGAGGGAGACTTGGGGATTGGAGCACTGGGACTGGGGGTGGGGGAGGTAGCAAGATCAGCAGAGCTATAAGGAGAATGACTAGGGGAGGGAACCTATGAGCTCTAACCTGTTTAGGTTAGGGGAGGAAATGAGAGCTAGGATGCTAACATGGATTTTAAAATGTGTAACAGGTACTGGAGGTCAGCATGAGCTTTTTTAAAAAAATTATTTATTTTTATTTTATGTGCATTGGTGTTTTGCCTTCATGTATGTCTGTGTGAGGGTGTCAGATCTTAAGTTAGAGACAGTTTGTGAGCTGCCATGTGGGTGCTGGGAATTGAACCCGGGTCCTCTGGAAGAACAGTCAGTGCTCTTAACTGCTGAGCCATCTCTCCAGCCCCAGCATGAGCTTTGATAGGTTCTAGGTAGGCATCATAGGTGCCTTGTCCATTGTCCCTTTTGCCAGAGATAAGGGAAATGACTCCTTTTGATAGATAGGGACCAGTTTCACAAGCTCCTGAGGAATTCTGCCATACATTCTTCCATAGTTCAGGTTGAGCTCATTTCTGGAAATTTGGATTGTCTTTTGGGTTGGAGTTTCCTTTGGACCTAACACTCCCCTGGTGGAGATGTCCTTTAAGCTGCTTTGAGCTGACTCAGTAGGCCACTGCCACTTAAGGTTTTTTACATCCTGTTTTTGAGGTAAGGAACTTGCCTATGGAAAAAAAAAGGATATCTTCTCGCTTCAAAGAGAGTAAGAGAGAGGACTTATTCTGTGACCATATATGAGTGACCCTGTCCTGGAAACACTAATTCAGGTTGCCACACATGCAATGTTCCACTGAGGGAGACAAAGTCATAAATCAAAGTGTTTTTCATATACATTGGTGGGGGCCCAGGAAAGTTGGGTTATAGCAAAGCAGAGGAAACGGTGTTGTAGGTTTTGGATGATATCTGATGGAATTCTTAGTTTTAAGATTGATGAAAGCTAGTGGTCTGCTAAGAGTACAGGTTGATAGTCACAGGTCAGACACAAATGAGCATTGGATATTTTCAAAGGAGCTAAAAATAGCCTGAGATAATTGGTTCTGGTCTGCAACATTTAAACTCACCATAATTTTGAAGTTCAGCCATTTGATCTTGTAGAATCTTTAACACGGGTGGAATGCCTCCCTCCTCTGTCTTCCTCTTGCTCTTCCCCTGCTCCTCTTTCTCCTCCTTCTTAGAGCTTCAGTTCACAAGCTGGTCCATCTGGAGCTACCACCTTCTGATTTTTTTGTGTATTTTGCTCTATTTCTGGGAGCAGATTACTTGTTACTCCAGAAACTAACCTTTTGTCTAACAAAAAGTTTGGTTGTCCTCACAGATCACTGGACTGCCATTTCTGCAACAGTATATAAAATAGAAGGAAATGATTTTAAGTTTATTTATTTATACACATACATATGTATTTATTATTTATATAGGATACTTATGCCTTAGACTGGCTTCCAACTCAGTATGTTGCTGAGGATAACCTTGAGTTTCTGATATTCCTGTTTCCAGGAAACCATAGAAAATAAAGAATGGCATATGAGCACAGACACACAGACACACACACACACACACACACACACACACACACACACATACACACAGACGTTATTAAAAAAGAAATTCTTCAATTGGGATTTAACCACATTTTCCCATGTAAAATGCAGATCAATGTGCAGTTTATCCTTAAAGACACCTGGACTTTTTTGTTTGTTTGTTTTGTTTTGTTTTTCAAGACAAGTTTCTCTGTATCCGTGGCTGTCCTGGATTCACTTTGTAGACCAGGCTAGCCTTGAACTCATAGAGATCCCCCTGCCTCTGCCTGCTGAGTGCTGGGATTAAAGGTGTGTGCCTGGAGGACTGGCAATTACAGATAACTGTGAACTGCCATGTGAGAGTGCTGGGTTTTGATCCCCGATCCTTTGGAAGAGCAGCCATTTTTTAAATGTATTTTAAGTATATGGGTGTTTTGTCAACATGTATGTCTGAGCACTACATGTCTACAGTACCCAAAGAAGTCAGAAGAGGGTGTCAGATCCCTAGGACAAGAATTACAAATGATTGTGAGCCACCATGTCTTCTGGAAAAGCAGCCAATACTCTGAACAGCTGAGCCATCTCTCCAGCTATGACATTTATTTTTTTTAATAATTACTTATGATCGTTGTTTTTTTGTGTTTTTTTGGTTTTTCGAGACAGGGTTTCTCTGTTTAACAGCTCTGGCAGTCCTGGACTCACTTTGTAGACCAAGCTGGCCTCGAACTCGCAAAGATCTGCCTGCCTCTGCCTCCCAAGTGCTGGGATTAAAGGCGTGCGCCACCACTGCCAGGCTTTTTTTTTAAGATTATTTATTTATTATGTATACATTGTTCTGCCTGCATGTACGCATTCACTCCAGGAGAGGGCACCAGATCTCATTGTAGATGGTTGTGAGCCACCATGTGGTTGCTGGGAATTGAACTCAGGACCTTTGGAAGAACAGCCAGTATTCTTAACCTCTAAGCCATCTCTCCAGCCCCCGTTGTTATTATTTTTGAGACAGTGTCTTACTATGTAGTCCTATCAGGCCTGGAGTGTTCTATGTAGACTAGACCCCCCCTTGAACTCACAGAGATACCTGCTTTTGCCCCCTGAGGGCTGGATTAAAGATGATTAAAGAGATGAAAATGCTGTGCCACCTTGCCTGGTTTACAAGAACACCAGAGATCTAATCCAGGGCTTTGAGCATGCAGAGCAAGCAATCTACAGAACAAGCTACACTGCCAACCCTGGAATCTTTTTTTTTTTTTTTTTTTTGGTTTTTCGAGACAGGGTCTCTCTGTGTAACCAGAGCTGTCCTGGACTCACTTTGTAGACCAGGCTGGCCTTGAACTCACAGTGATCTGCCTGCCTCTGCCTCCGGAGCGCTGGGATTAAAGGCGTGCGCCACCACGCCTGGCTTGGAATCTATTTTTATTTAATTCTTATCATCTATTATACACAGTGTGACCTTAAAGTGATAAAGCATATGGAGAGTGGAGACAGAACCTCTTAGGAGGCAGAGGCAGATGGATCTCTGTGAGTTTGAAGCCAGTCTGGCCTACATGGCAACTACCAGGCCAATGAAGGTTACAAAGTAAGACACTGTCTCAATTTTATTTTTATTTATTTATGTATTTACTTTAGGTTCTTTGAGGCAAAGTTTCTCTGTGTACCCTTGACTGTCTTGGACTCATTTTGTAGACCAGGCTGGCCTTGAACTCACAGAGATCCAGGTGCCTCTGCCTCCTGAATGCTGGGATTAAAGGTATGCACCACCACACCCAGCCTGTCTCAAGTTTAAAAGGGGGGGGGGGAGTCTGGAGAGATGGCTCGGTGGTTAAGAGCACTGACTGCTCTTCCAAAAGACCCAGTTTCAAATCCCAGCACCCACATGGCAGTTCACAGTTGTCTGTAATTGCCAGGCATGTTGGCGCAGGCCTTTAATCCCAGTACTCAGGCAGATCTCTGTGAGTTCAAGGCCAGCCTGGTCTACAAAATGAGTCCAGGACAGTCAAGGATACATAGAGAAACCCTGTCTCCAAACATCTTTAAAAAAAAATAAAAGATAAAAGATAAAGCCTGGGGCTGGAGAGATGGTTCAGATGTTCAGAGCACTGGCTGTTCTTCCAAAGGTCCAGAGTTCAGTTCCCAACACCCACATGGTGGCTCACAGCCATCTACAACGAGATCTGGTGCCCTCTTGTGGAGTGCAGGCATACATGCAGGCAGAATACTGAATACATAATAAAAAAATAAAAAAAAAGATAAAGCCTAGATTACTTGAGGGACAAACTGCCCCTTGATCTGCATTTCACATGGGGAATCTCTGATTTACAAAGGCACACATTACTTTCATAGCTGACACTCAAGACCGCAACCCACTCCTTCAAGAACCAGATATGATGTCCACTTTTTTCTTTGTCGTAGGTATCCTGAGGGACAAGTTCTTTCCAGCTTCCCTGCAGATGGCATTAGACATAGATTCCTGATTCTAGATCCCAAATGTCCCTTGCTACAGCAGGAAGAGTGGCTTTGGTTCCATGGAGTCTTGACCCTTGGTACTTCAAGCCAAGGCTTTGTCCTTCTGTTATCTATTTGGGGAAAGAAAGAACAAAGAACTACTCATTGAGCTTTAAAACAAATTACTGTTAATTGTGGTGCCCGTGAAACTCCCAACAGCTTTGTCTGGGCGTGTAAGGAGCCAACCACCTTGAAAAGACTACAGAAGTTTCGGTAGGCAAGCATGCCTGGCCCCCTGTGCCTGCTTTCCTTTGTCACTGCTTGGAACTCCAGTTTTGAAGCACAACAGCCTCTTTGTTGCAAACCCACAGGTAAAAGCTATTCATGTTCAAAGGTGACAGGTTCGCTTCGTCATTAATCCCAGGGTGACCCCACCCCACCCTCTGGAAGCTCTTAGACTAAAAAGGCTCTCATGTGTCTGCCTGTTAAAACCAAGTCCTTTTAGCCTCATTCTTGCCTCTCCTCCTACCTCCTCTGTACCTAATTTTTCCTTTAGGCATTTCAAGTGGAGATTCAACCTTACATAAAGGAAACAAAGAACAGATTCTTCAACCTTCCAACTAAAGGAATCTTCTAAAAATAAGTTAAGACAGGATTAGTAAAAAAGAGAAAGCCTCCTGCCCCCCCCCAAAAAAAAAAGGAAAAAAGTTGTCAGTGGTGCCCAGAATTAATTAGATGGCATTAATTTAACATCAAAATTGCATTTCAAAAAAATTTCCCTTATCTTCAACATTTAGAAGACTGATTTACCAGGCACATTTTCAGGCCAAGATTATTCTGGTGGAAATTTTTGTTTTATCTAGGCAAAGTACATAAAAGCAATTTAAAGTACATATAAATTTCCACTACCCCCGCCTCAGCACACTTTTTGTTACCCTGGTATCTTCATTCCTTCTCTTGGTATACTAGTTCTGAAGCTTGGACATAACCAGAATCTGAAATTATCTTTGATCTTCGAAGCCCCATGTAATAAAATAGCAAAGATGTGAGGCTTAACTCAAACCACAGGGAGCGGCAAAGGTGCTTAGTTCCTGCACCCGCCTCAAAAGCTAAAAATCAAAACACATCCTTGCCATTTGTAGAGCTGAAGTTGGCCTTCAGAGAAATCAAGAAATGAGAATTAGAGAGAAAAGAGACATGTCTCACAAACAAGTCAGTAGCTATTGGTGTTGTAATGAAGTTCCTCAGCCTTCACACTCACACAGAAAGGTTATCCGGCAGGTTTCTCTGGCAACGGCTTGTTTAGTATGTCTAGGACCCTGGATACTCTTGTGCCATACACAAAATTAATAAGCAATAGCATTGAAAAGTCAACTTTGTGTTAACCAATTACTTTGATTTCTGTGTTGTCCTATTTCCTTGTCCCCACCTTGCTGTAAGGGCTAAAGCTAACGTCGAAACCCAAAGACAGATAAATTCCTGGAATGCTGGGACTAGATAGCAAGCCACATGTTTTCACTTCAGTAAACAGGGTTGGTTGCCCCAACTACACAGAATGTGCTTGATCACTTGAAGGTGGAAGGCACAGTATGTCAAGAGGTGTGCTTGCCTGGCCAATATTTAATAATTTTGCTTTAATTGGATAATGGTGGATTTGATTTTTCTTCTCATGATTTTTTCAGGTTTAGCACTTTCAATGGCAGTAACGTGGAAATCCCTAATCTGCTTTTTATTCTTTTGTTTCTGCTTTGCTTAACCGATACCTTGACAACCAACCTTCTCTGCTCAGATGGTCAGAGTGCTCATTTTCTTTTACGGAATAAAGTGAACCATCGCCAAGGTCAAGGGGGAATGCCTCACAAAGTGAACCAGTGCCAAGGTCAAGGGGGAATGCCTCACAAAGTGAACCAGTGCCAAGGTCAAGGGGGAATGCCTCACTTGCTTGGTTCAAATGTCACCTCTTGCTATTGAGTTAGCTGGCATCAGAACTCAGTTGGCACTACTGGAGAGAGGAGCAGTCCAGGTTGTGTATTCTAGAAAAAAAAAAAGAATTGAACAGAAATACACATAGCGGAAGCAAGGATGACTTACCAGAATAGATACATTCCAAGGGATTAAGTGGGCCAGAGTAGAGAATTTAGTAGCTCAAATGGCCTAATCTAATAAGAGTTTGGAGTTTGGCTCACATGAAGGCTTTTTTGGGTATTTCTACAGCACCAGCTGTTTGGTCTATTTGATTGATACCATAGGCTTTCTTTTTTTTAAAGACTTTTTTTTTTGGTTTTTCAAAACAGGGTTTCTCTGTCCTGGACTCTCTTTGTAGACCAGACTGGCCTCGAACTCACAGAGATCCACCTGTTTCTGCCTCCCAAGTGCTGGGATTAAAGGCATGCACCATCGTGTCCAGCTTACCATGGGCTCTCTTATAGGAACATGCTGCTCTACAGCAGCTTCATGCATCCTATGCCCATTCGCATATGAACACCTTTCAGAAGTGTGTATTGTCATAAAGAGCTCACAGTCACCTTCAAACATTCTAGAGTGTGCTAGCACCTGTTTCCTGGATTTAGTGGCCTCTGTAGAGAAGGTTCTGAGGATTTCCATCGTTGTCCCTGCCAACTTGTTCTTTTTTTAAATAAAGATTTATTTATTAATTTTATGTATGAGTCCTCTATCTGCATATACATCTGCATGTCAGAAGAGGGCATTAGATCACTTTATAGATGGTTGTGAACCACCATGTGGTTGTCAGGATTTGAACTCAGGACCTTGGGAAGAGCAGTCAGTGCTGTCAACCACTGGGTCATCTCTCCTGCCCCTACTTGTTCTATTTGTATGACAATTTGTAGCCTTTTTGCCTGATGGTGGTGACTCCCATCTCTACCCTGTTCTCCAGCTTCAGGAGGAGCTACTAAAGGTTGTCATCAGTCCTACTTGTATTTAGAGTCCTAATCATGGCACACAGGCAAAGGTTATGGCAGTCTTAAATCTTCCTTAAGGTAAATATGCCTTGAGTTACAACCATAGATACCATGGTGCCCAACATTACTACCTATGCCAGCATGGCCAGTTTTGAGGGATTTCAATTAGAGAAAAATAAATGAAGTCAGCTATATTTGTATCAAATAACTAAGCAAAACCTGGTTATGGGGTTATGGTAGTTATCTCCATAACTCCCAGACATAGACTACAAATGGATATCTGATATACTACTTGGGTCCTTGGTTCTGTTTCTCCTGGTTATGCTTTATGCCCCTTACATGATTAATGCCTATAGTCCTTTAAATTTTTGTCAGAGATAGACCACTGACATGTTTAAAGACCCATCATTGAGTATCTCTATGACCTAGAGAAAGGGAGAAATGTAGAGTCTGACTAAATCCATCTTGAAAAAAAGATTCCATTTCATAGTAAGTTTGACTCAGAACTAACCTCCAGTTCCAGAACAACAGAATGTACCCGACCTTGCATTCCTTCTGAACAGTTCACTCTGAGAAAGCACCCAAAAAGTCTAAACAAACTTTCTGATGGTCAAACTGACTGAAGCTGGTTAGTCATTAGCAAAAAGCCAATTAAAAAATGGACACTAATAGTTACCCAAATGTCATACAATCATATGATTAAAAAAAAAAAAACCTGTTTCTTTGTGTAAGCCCCTATATAAACCCTGTAGTTTTGAAGTTTGGGGGGTCTCAAGTCAAACCACTGTGTTGGTTTGCAAGCTCTGAGCTTGAATAAACAACCCTCATACATTTACATCAGAGCTGGCTCCTGGGTGGTCTTTGGGGTCTCCAGAACCAGGCAGAACAGTTAGTTCAAGGCTAGCCTGGTCTACAAAATGAATACAGACAACCGGGGCTACACAGAGAACAAAAACAAGAAAGAAAGAAAGAAAGAAAGAAAGAAAGAAAGAAAGAAAGAAAGAAAGAAAGAAAGAAAGAAAGGATAAAGAGAGAGAAAGACATAAAGAAAGAAAGACAGAAAGAAAGAAAGAAAGAAAGAAAGAAAGAAAGAAAGAAAGGAAGGAAGGAAGGAAGGAAGGAAGGAAGGCACACTTTTTGTTTTGTTTTGTTTTGTTTTTCTTTCGAGACAGGGTTTCTCTGTTAGTCCTGGCTGTCTTGGACTCACTTTGTAAACCAGGCTGGCCTTGAACTCCAGAGCTCCACCTGCCTCTGCCTCTCAAGTGCTGGGATTAAAGGCTTACGCCACCATGCCTGGCAATAGGAACACTCCTAATAATTGAGCTAGGGACTTTTTATAGTCGGAAAAAAAAGAACAATGGCACTAGATAGTGTGTCTCTCTCTCCCTTACTTAAACTGGATTGATAGTCAGAGTGATGATTAATCAATCTTTTGTACCCATTTTGTAATAGCTTTCTTTTATGATTTAATAAAATTTTTAATGATTTTTTTGTTTGTTTGTTTTTAGACAGGGTTTCTCTATGTAGCCCTGGCTATCCTGGAAATCACTCTGTAGACCAGGCTGGCCTAGAACTCACAGAGATCTGCCTGGTTCTGCTTCCCAAATGTTGAAATTAAAGGCATTTGCCACCATGCCAGCCCATTACAGTTTCAAACTGCCATGTGGGTGCTGGGATTTGAAGCTGGGTCCTTTGGAAGAGCAGCCAGTGCTCTTAACCACTGAGCCATCACTCTAGTCCAAGCAGATCATTTTTATATAAAAGTTTAGATTTGTGATTCTTTTAAGATTTTGTAAGACTGCCTTTTAAGATAAATAGTAAGGCCGGGGATGGTGGTCCATGCCTTTAATCCCAGCAGTAGGGAGGCAGAGGCAGGTGGTTCTCTGTGAGTTCAAGGCTATCCTGGTATATAAAGTGAGAAACCTTTTCTCAAAAAAAAAAAGGTATAAATAGTAAGATAATCTTTTCTTTCTAACCACAGATCTAGCCTTTCAGTACGAGGAACTGGCTGAGAAAATTACACTACTTGCTTACACCTTGCTAATATATAACAAGGTGCTTAGTTATAAGGTATGTGGGTTCTTGGGAATAATTCATTTTTCACCAATAGTACATAAAACTTTTGATCATGTGAAGGTATTGGGAACATGTGGTTTTCTCATTACATATACTCATTGTAATCATTCACTTAAGGAAAAGTAGAATGTGACCACATTGTGAATTTTTTTTTTTGGACTTCTTGAAAGATTTTACTGGGCTATATAAGCTGTGGGAAAGAAAAGATAGAGTGAGAATTGGAACTTCTTTTCATCCACCAAAGATGTGTAAATATGAACATATGTAATATGGATGGGACTCTACCCCATCCACCCAAGGTGTAAATGTGTATGTTTCTGTATGTCCATATGTCTGTCTCTCTGCATGTATATGTATGTATGTGTCAGAAGCCAAGACCCTCGCCTCTCACCCTCACCCCCTACCTTTCCCCACCTGCACAATGTCCCCTGCAGCTTCATACTGCCTGGCAACCGCAAAGTTCCTGGTTGGCAGGTACAGATTGATTCAAAGCAGTGTACCGTGTCTTCTGAAGAAAAATGGGTTGGCAGTTACAGATTGATTCAAAGCAGTGTACCATGTCTTCTGAGAAAAATGGGTAGATCATACAATGTCCAGGGCACAGGCCAAGAAGATTCTGTACTTTCCCACCATCTGGCCCCTCTCACCTCCTCCCCTTGTAAAACATATTATAAAAAGGCGCTTTGCACTCAAATACACGGCTCTTGACAAGCAATTGCTTCCTTGAGTCCTTTCCCTCTCTCGCCCATTCTTTTTTTAGGTTGTGGTCCTCCTCGCCCCCACGAATTACTAGGACCCGCGGGTCGGGTCACGTGGCGCCCCATGTGAGGCTTGAGGCACGGACCCCTCCGGACGGACTCTCGATGAAGCGTGTACACGACATTAAGATTGAGCGAGACAGCAAACGTCACCCGCGACCTGTCATCCTCGAGTGAGTCTATTTTCATTTCCGTCCCATAAGAATGGGCCATTCTCTGTCCAAGGAGGCGTCCTTTGTAAAGGACCTCAAACATACACTCAGAGAGAGAGGAATAAGGGTTAAAAAGAAGGATCTTATAAATTTCTTTGTGTTTATTGATAAAAGCTGTTCGTGGTTCATAATAGATGGTCCTACTATTCATCCAAAGAAATGGCAAAAGGTAGGCCGTGAGTTAAATGAAAAAATCAAAAATGGAGACAATTCTCCTCTTCCTGCGACAATTTTCTCTTTCTGGGGCATTATTAGGGACATTATTGAAGATGCTGATAAGGATATAGGAAAGCGTCAACTTTTGTCTGTTGCAGAATATTGTCTGTCACAGTCCAGGCCAAATTCTACCTGCTCTTCTCGTCACCCCTCTCGGTCTCCGTCTCAGGACTCCGTTCCTTTCACTCTTATAGACATCCCCCCTGAACAGGACTCCCCTCCTTCTGATCTTCCTTGCCTTTATCCAGATTTGCATTCTCTCCAGCCTCCTCCTTTTGATTCTCCAGCTGTCTCCGACCCGCGGACTCCCTCCTCCACTCACCTTTGCAACCCTGTCCTTCAAAAATCTGCTTCCCTCTGCCCTCCCTGCTTTCCTATTAAACAACATTCTTCTTCTCCTCTGCCACCCTCTCAGCCGACAGCTCTGGCCTCTCTCCCCAACCCAGAGCCTTTGGGACCCCGTGATGCCGCCTCCCTTGAGGATGAAGCCGCCTGCTATCACAATCCTGACTGGCCTCCTCTCACAGCGCCTTCTGCCTTTCCAACCTTCCCTATCACCTTGCCTAACTCTCTTTCCGATATGCGAGACTGCCTTGCTTCTCAGGTTTGTGAACTGACAGACATCCTCCGCCTCCAAAAACAAGTTTCGCGTCTCTCGGTCCTTTGTTCTTCCTCTGCCCCTCCTCCAGATTCCCTCCACCTAGCCTTTCCAGTCACCCGGTCACAGGTCCCTCCCTCGCAGGCACCCGCAGCCTCTGATTCTGAGTCCCGACAGACTCTACCACCTCCCCCAGCCGCTTGGCCCGGTGCTCGGCGTCCCCCCTCCTCCATGCCTGTTGCACACACCCCCTCCCGCCTTGTGCCTGCTTCCTCTTCTCGTCCTTCTCACAAGCCCTCTCGAACAACCTGTGCCCGGCCCGAGACTGAGGCTGATTCCTCTGAGGACGAGCCCAATTCAGAAATTGACAATGAAAGCAATAACGAAGATACAAGTAACCCCACAGTCTTTAAAAACTCCGTTTTAAACATCTTGAAAAGTTAAATTCGGCCGTTAGAAATTATGGCCCCAATGCCCCCTTCACTCTCTCCCTCCTTGAGAGTCTCAGTGGAGGCGGATACTTAACTCCCAATGAATGGCTCACTGTCGCCCAGTCAGTCCTGACTCGGGGACAGTTCCTTTCTTGGCAAGCTGATTGGGCCGACCGCTGCAGGTCTCAGGCACAAGCCAATCTCTCGAGCACACGCTCGCCCTCCAACAAGTGGACGCTTGATAAACTCCTAGGTCAAGGAAAATACGCCTCTAACCAAATACAAAAAAAAAATTTTCTCTGGGTCTCTTAGCTCAGTCCTCTTCAGCAGCTATGAGCGCCTGGAGAGCCATTCCCATGAAAGGCTCTGTTCTTTCTCCCTTGACTAAGATTACTCAAGGCAATCAAGAAGATTTTGTTGCTCGCCTTCTAGAGGCAGCTGAGAGGTCCTTGGGACCTGGCCAGGGAGAAAATAAACTTCTCCAACAGCTTGCTTATGAAAATGCTAATTCTGCCTGTAGGGCTGCCCTTCGAGGAAAATATAAAGATAAAGACTTGGATGAAATGATCCGTATCTGCAGAGATGTAGATCCCTTTGCCCAAAAGGTCTCACAAGCCATCCATCTGGCTGTGGGAGCAGCCACTAGTGGTGGGGCCACTGAGTCCGCCTGTTTCAAATGTGGTCAACTGGGTCATTTTGTTAAACAGTGCCCTCAAGGTAAACTTATAACTCTACCCCACCCTCAGCTAAGGGGAGAGCGTCCACCCCCAACGACCCCTTGCCTTTGCTGCAGGCGAGGCAAACGCTGGGCTAATTCCTGCCGCTCCAAAACTGATATTCTGGGCAATCCCCTCCCTCCCCTTCCGGGAAACGGGATGCGGGGCCAGCCCCGGGCCCCTCAGCCAGTCTCCTTCCTGCCAGCCTCAGGGAACAGCCAGACAAGGCCACACCAAACCCTCCATCAACAACTCCCAAACCAACCTCAGCCCTCCATAGGGCTACCCCAGGGAGCACAGGATTGGACCTCTGTGCCTCCTCCGATACAATATTAGAACCTAAAAGAGGAGTTCAGATAATCCCTACTGGTGTCTTTGGGCCTCCCCCACCCCAGATTTACTTTATTATCTTGGGCAGAGCGTCTGCCACACTCCAAGGCATTACTATCTTCCCTTCGATTGTTGATAACAATTACTCTGGGGAAATCAAAGTGCTGGCCTCTAGCTCCAGAGGGCCTCTTCACATCCGCCGGGGACAACGCCTTGCACAGGCCCTCCCCCTTCCACTGGACACCTCAACACCCCCCTTGGGCCCATCCCGGGGTGCCTCCACCCCAGGGTCCTCTGATGTCTATTGGGTCCAAAAACTCTCACAAGAATGCCCACAGCTAAAACTTAAACTTAATGGCAAAATCTTTGAAGGCATTCTTGATTCAGGAGCAGACTCCACAGTTATCTCACAGGCCTCCTGGCCCCCCTCTTGGCCCTGTCAGCCTTCTTTAACCCACCTCCAAGGCATTGGCCAGTCCACCAACACCCTTCAGAGCTCCCAGTTGCTAACTTGGGAGGATCCTGAGGGTAATACTGGACATGTTAGGCCATTCATTGTACCTGGCCTCCCTATAAACTTATGGGGTCGAGATGTATTGAGTCAAATGGGAGTCCTTATGTTTAGCCCCTCTATGGCTGTTACCCACCAGATGCTGGATCAGGGGTTCATTCCGGGACAAGGCTTGGGCAAAACAACCAAGGGATTCCCACCTCAATTGCTATTACACCAAAAACCTTACACTCAGGACTAGGTTATGATTCAAATTTTTCTTAAGGGCCATTGCTCCTCCTGCACGCCAGGCAGATAAAATCACCTGGAAGTCAGATTCCCCTGTCTGGATCGACCAATGGCCCCTCCCCCAACATAAACTTTCAGCGGCCACGCAGTTAGTGCAGGAACAATTAGATGCTGGCCACATTGAACCCTCCACCTCCCCTTGGAATACACCCATTTTTGTGATACAAAAGAAAGGGGGTAGATGGAGACTGCTCCAGGACCTCAGAGAAATTAACAAGACTATGGTCCCAATGGGAGCTCTCCAGCCTGGCCTCCCCTCCCCCATAGCAATACCTAAGGGTTACAACAAGATGGTTATTGACTTAAAAGATTGTTTTTTCTGTATTCCCTTACATCCAAAAGATAGTAAGCGCTTTGCCTTTAGCCTCCCCATTGTTAATTGCATTGGGCCATCTCCACGATTTGAGTGGAGGGTCCTGCCTCAGGGGATGGCCAATAGTCCCACCCTTTGTCAAAAATTTGTGGCACAGGCCATCGACCCTTTTCACCTTAACTACCCTGAGTTGTATATCATCCACTATATGGACGACATCCTTTTGGCCAGCCCTGATGAGACCACCTTACTCAAGGTTGGCCAGGAGTTGGTAACTGCCCTTCAAGACCTTGGGTTGGAGATTGCTCCCGAGAAGGTCCAGCTACAGCCCCCATACTTATTCCTGGGCTTTGAACTTCACCCCTCTAAGGTCCTCTCTCAAAAAATTGAACTCAGAAAAGATTCCTTACAAACACTCAATGATTTTCAACGCCTTTTGGGGGAAATAAATTGGTTACGCCCCTATTTAAAATTAACAACTGGAGAGCTCAAGCCTCTATTTGACATTCTTCAAGGAGACTCTGACCCCTCCTCCCCCCATACCTTAACCCCTGAAGCCACTTCCGCCCTTAAGCTCATGGAAAAAGCCATTCAACAACAGACTGTTACCTATTATTCTCCAACCTCCTCCTTATGGCTATTGGTCCTTCCCACTGTGTTTGCCCCCACAGGACTGTTGTGGCAGACTAAACCTTTATATTGGCTTCATTTGCTTGCCACCCCTTCTAAAATACTACCTGTCTACCCCTCCTTAGTGACACAAATTATAAGAATGGGAAGAGAAAATTCCCTGAGACTCTTTGGTAAAGACCTTGATCTTATCATTGTCCCCTATGATGCCGCCCAAATCCGATGGTTACTTCAGACTTCAGACGAATGGGCCATTAGCTGTATTTCATTTCAGGGAAAGATAGACAACCACTATCCCTCCGATAAGCTCATACAGTTTCTTGAACATCAAGCGGTGGTCTTCCCTAAAGCGACAAAGAACTCTCCCATTCCTCAAGTGCCACTGATCTTTACAGATGGGTCCTCCTCTGGGGTCACAGCTTTTAGCATAGGTGGACAGGTCTCTAGATTTCAGACCAAATTTTCCTCAGCACAGTTGGTGGAATTGGTTGCTGTTATTCAGGCATTTAAGACTTTCCCAGATTGTGCTTTTAATCTTTTCACTGATAGTGCATATGTGGCTCAATCTATGCCTTTGTTAGAGACTGTTCCCTTTATACAGCCGTCTACCAATGCCTCCCCCCTCTTTGTTGAGCTTCAAAAGATTATTCTAGCTAGATCCCACCCATTCTTTGTGGGTTACATACGTGCCCACTCTGGTCTTCCTGGACCTCTGAGTGAGGAAAATGACCTCGTTGACAGGGCTACTCGAGGGTCCCCATCCAGCCTGGTGACCTTGGCCCTACCCTTTGACCCTATACAACAAGCACAAATGGCCCACCAATTACATCATCTCAATGCCCAGACCCTCCGACAGATGTTCTCTATTACCCGGAAACAGGCACGCCAGATAGTGCGTCAGTGTCAAGGATGTCTCACCCTCCTACCAGAGTTACATGTGGGGGTAATTCCTCATGGCCTCACTCCAGGAGAAATATGACAAATGGATGTTACTCACTTTGCCCTTTTTGGCAAGCTTAAATATATACATGTTTCTATTGATACTTTTAGTGGCTTTCTCTGCGCTTCACTTCAAACTGGTGAAGCTACCAAAAATGTTATTAATCAATGATTTCTTGCCTTGCCTTTATGCCCATACCTAAAATGCTCAAGACTGACAATGGCCCTGGGTATACTAGCACCTCCTTCAAGCAGTTTTTTGCCCAGCTTAATATTAAACATGTCACTGGTATCCCATATAACCCCCAAGGACAGGGCATTGTAGAAAGGGCACATCAGACCTTAAAAAATATGCTCTTAAAATTACAACATTCAGGGGGCATCTTATACCCCCAAAAGGAAAATCATAAAACTTTACTAAGTCATGCACTGTTCGTTCTCCATTTTTAAACCCTTGATGAAAGAGGAAAGTCTGCAACAGACAGATTCTGGCACCCCACTACCCCTATGCCAAAGCCATGTGGAAAGATCCATTAACACACAAATGAAATGGTCCTGACCCAGTCCTCATCTGGGGGAAAGGACATGCATACATATATGATTCCAAGGAACAAAATCTGCCAGAGAGACTGGTAAAAGTAGCTAACTCCACCCCAGGGGCACCCCCTGAGAATGGTCCTTAACTGTGCTTCCTTTCAGAAAAATGCATCCAGTCACCTTGCTCCTCCTGTTCACGCTCTGGATTTACCTGCTTGTGAGTACCACCCCCCAACGCTCCCCATACCAGATTTATAATTTTACTTGGGTCATAATCAACCAAGCGGGAGACATTGTTAATTCCAGCTCCTCGCTTGGAGCCCAGCCTTCATGGCCCCCTCTAGAGGTAGACCTTTGTGCCCTTGCCCTGGGAGCCAGCGCCAATTGGGGAACCCCCTCTCATTTTTGGCCCCAGGATAAGCCAGTTGATACTACAGACCCCAATTATGATGGCCACCTAGCCGGATGTAATTCTCATATTAAAAGAGCCTCTTTGGCCGACGATGCATCTGGCCTTTATGTATGCCCTAGCCCCACTCACAAAGATCATTCCCAGAACTACAGATGCGGCTATCTTTCTGACTTTTACTGCGCATCCTGGGGCTGTGAGACCACGGGGGATGCATATTGGAAGCCCACCTCCTCCTGGGATTATATTACCCTACGGAGAAAATTTCTTCCTAAGTATTTACAAAATTAAGTACAACCACGCCCGACCCTATAAAATCCCAATGTGGAAATAAGTGATGTTCCCCCCTTCTCATTTCCTTTACTGATAAGGGAAAGACAAAGGATTGGACGACCAAAGGATTCACATGGGGCTTGCGTCTGAGAGAGTGCACTAGTTGGTCACTTGGCTGCTCAGACCCAGGGCTCACCCTTACAATAAAGCTTCTTAAGACCATCCCCAATAAAAATATTGCCACTGTAGGTCCCAATCCTGTTTTACAACAACCTTCAAAGCCTCTCAATCCAGCCCCCAAAGCCTCCAAACCCACGGTTGCCACCCCTGGTGCCTTGCCCTCATCCTCTCCCTTGATACCTTTGACCACCATGTTTCAGCCCACTGTTCCTAAGGGCCCTCTCAGTTCTGCTGACCTCATTGTTTCCTTGGTAAATTCTTCTCTTGAAGCTATCCACAACACCAGCAATCCTAATTATCAAGAATGCTGGATTTGCTTTTCACCTACTCCTCCCTTCTACGAGGGAATAGCTATCCTCTCCCCTCCCACCTTTACCAATGATAGTAACAGACTCCTTGGGAGTTCTTCACCTGAAGGAGGTCTTACCCTTAGCTCCATTTCAGGAATAGGCCTCTGCCTCCTAGGACCCTCCATGCTCCCCCATCCTTAATGACACCTTTCAATTCACCCTGGCACCCAACGGTACATATTTTGCCTGTGCTTCTGGCTTGACTCCTCATATACACATTCCCACCTTTTTATCTTCCAGAGATTACTGTGTAGTTGTTACCATTCTCCCACATTTTCTCATTCATGACCCAGAATCCTTCCTCAACTTCATAGATCGAGGACCCTCTCTGAGAACCAAGAGAGAACCCCTGACTGCCCTCACCTTGTCTGTTGTACTAGGAATCAGTTTTATCGGAGCAGGCACAGGTATCGCTTCCTTGGTGACTTCCAATAATCACTATGCTCATCTCCAATCCCTCATTGACAAAGACTTAAATAATTTGAGGGAAGAAATACAAGAACTTAAGGATTCTGTGGCTTCTCTTTCTGAGGTAGTGTTACAGAACAGGAGAGGACTTGACCTTGTCTTCCTTAAGGAAGGGGGTCTCTACGTGGCCCTCAGAGAAGAATGTTGCTTTTACTCTGATAAGACAGGCCTTGTTCAAAATAGTCTGGATAAGGTCAAAAAGAGTTTAGAAGAAAGAAAAAGAGCCAGAGAACAACAAGAGTCATGGTATCAAAATTGGTTCTCTACCTCTCCTTGGCTCACCACCCTGTTGCCTAGTTTACTAGGACCCCTTGTTGGCATTTTCTTGCTTCTCTCATTTGGCCCTTGGGCTTTTAACCGTCTCACAAGTTTTGTTAAGAACCAGGTTGATTCTGCCATCAAGAAGCCAGTTGAAATTCATTACCATCAACTAAAGACTAAAGAAGATCTTGAAGTGATTCTGCCAGAGACTGGCGCAGCTGCCAGCCCCCCTGCCTCCCCCTACAGCCAACCCTTAGACTTCCACACCCTCAAGAAGGATTCATGGTATGTCTGGCTCTGCCCTCGCTTCTCTTGCTAGGGAGCCTGGCCTCTTGATCACCCCAACAAAAAATTGGCCTTTTTCCTAAATTAAAACCTGCCTTTGATATGGCCCTCTATATCGGGAAATCTTCCTTTATGACAATATTACACCCTAGCTGACAAACGGCTGATAACCTGGGCATTCACAAAGGGATTAGGACGGCTGTGAGTTAGCCCGATGACGGGATTATTGTAGGTCCACTTCCCAGGGGCCCACCCAATACAGCCGAAAAGGAGTGCGTGGTGCTGGGAGTGGGTGCAGCCTACATAGCCTAAGACAGGGCCCTCACCCTCCTTTCACCCACCTCCCCACCTCGGGGTTCCTTAACGTTGCCTATCATCATCAGCCTAAAGCCTTTGACCATCGGCGTGACTCGCCTCACACCAATGTCTTGGGGTTGTGAACTTGTCCGAGACCTCCCACGATTAGACCTCCAAAATTCTAAATTCACGTAGTTGGGATTGATCACAAGATGCCCTCTCCATCTAAACAGAGAAGGGGGAGATGTCAGAAGCCAAGACCCTCGCCTCTCACCCTCACCCCCTACCTTTCCCCACCTGCACAACATCCCCTGCAGCTTCATACTGCCTGGCAACCGCAAAGTTCCTGGTTGGCAGTTACAGATTGATTCAAAGCAGTGTACCGTGTCTTCTGAAGAAAAATGGGTTGGCAGTTACAGATTGATTCAAAGCAGTGTACCATGTCTTCTGAGAAAAATGGGTAGATCATACAATGTCCAGGGCACAGGCCAAGAAGATTCTGTATTTTCCTACCACCTGGCCCCTCTCACCTCCTCCCCTTGTAAAGCATATTATAAAAAGGCGCTTTGCACTCAAATACACGGCTCTTGACAAGCAATTGCTTCCTTGAGTCCTTTCCCTCTCTCGCCCGTTCTTTTTTCAGGTTGTGTTCCTCCTCGCCCCCACAAATTACTAGGACCCACGGGTTGGGTCATGTATGTATGTATGTATGTATGTATGTATGTATGTATGTATGTATGTATATGTATGTATATATGTATACGTATGCATGAAATTGCTATAGCTTGTCTTGCTTTATCCACCAAATGTATGTATGTGTGTGTGTGAGCATATGTGAATGTATGAATTTCCATCTTTTTCTTTTTTATTGCTGGCCACAAGTAGTTCCAGTTTAGAAACTCAAGCTTTGTACCCTCAGAAAAGAAGTCTGTTGAGTGACTAGTTGCCAAATCTACACCCACTCACCATCTCAGTTTACCCTGACCTATAATGTCAATGCTGGTCATTGACAGGAACCACATGAGTTCAGGCCAACCTGGCCTACAGAGTCAGACCTGTCTCACAAAAACAAACAGAAATGAGAGAACAACAATGGCAAAAGGCCTGCTCAAGAAAAAATACAATGGCCAGTTAATATTTAGAAAAGGCTTGAATATCTTATTCATGAGGAAAATGCAAATTAAAACTGCTTTGAGATCCCATCTTACCCCAGTCAGGATGGTTATCATCAAGCAGACAGAAGACCACAACTTCTGGAGTGACTGTGGCAGAATTTTGGTGTAAGTGTAAACTGATGCAGCCACTGTGGAAATCTGCAAGCAGGTGTCTCAAAAGATGAAACCCCAACTGCTGTAGGACCCAGCCATATCACTCCAAGTATGTAGCTGAAGGACTGATCATAAGTTAGCATGCCATGGAGATATTTGCAAGGTCATGTTTGCTGCTGCTCTATTCACTATAGCCAAGATGTAGAACTGCCTAGATGTCCAACAACAGATGAGAGAGTAAAGAAAATGGATATGTGTTCACTAGGTGGTTAAAGGAGTGAAAGAGCTTGCCATGCAAGACTGACAACCTGACAACAATCCACAGAACCCACAGTAGATGGAGAGCCAACTCCCCAATGTTTTCTCCGACTTCCACATATACTGAGGCCCCTATTCATGTACAATTAGTTAATTGATTAATTAATTAACAAACTGGTGTAAAGAAGAGGTGGGGGTTTCTTTGACACACTAGCTTAGTTTTGTCTTTCATATAATTTTACCTGATAAACTGCACTATCCCCTAAATATCTACGAACTCTTCTATCTATCCCCAAAGTCATTACTTGTAAAAATATCTTTTATTCGCCTAAGATAATTCTTGTCTTGGAGGCTTCCTACCTCCATCTGCTAACCTAGGCCTAGTCCTGGAAGCTTCTAGCTTCTTGCAATCTAATATAGGCCTACATGTTTTCAGACTCTGAGACTTACTGCTGAATAAGTTCACCCTTTCTAATTCTCTCTGAAATCTGGTTGGTGGTTATACTCAGCTGTCTGGCTCAAAACTCCTCTCCTAGTTGACTGATTCAAATTGAATCACAGGCTTTTCTCAGCTTCTGACTGAATTGCTCTTCTTGGCCTCATACTAACTTTGCAATACATTCTAATCTTCTGGCTCCTCATTTTCTGGCTCATTCTGTTTTCACTGTGACTAGTTTCTCTCTTCAACCTGTCTCTGCAAAACTGTACCAGTAAAACTGCCTCTGAATTCCACAAACTCAACTTCACTGCACTGCCACTCAACTCACTGACTCAAAAGCTGCCTGAACACAACTGACTATGACTCAGAGATCCGCATGCCTGTGTCTCCTGAGTGCTGGGATTGAAGGTGTGTACCACCATGTCTGGACCTAAGCTTTTTTTTTTTTTAACCTGAAACTTGCTCTATACCAGGTTGAACTCAGAGATCTGCTTACCTCTGTCTGTGTCTGAATATTTTTTCTTTTCTTTCTTTTCTTTTCTTCTTCTATTTTTTTTTAATGTACATTGGCGTTTTGACTTCATGTATGCCTGTGTAAAGGTGTTGGATCCCCTGGAACAGGTGTTACAGACAGTGTGAGCTGCCATGTGGGTGCTGGGAATTGAACCTGGATCCTCTGGAAGAACAGTCAGTGCTCTTTATCCCTGAGCCATCTCTCAAGCCCTGAATGTTTTTCTTATTTTTGTTTATTAGTCTTTCTAAGACTTGTCTAAATTCCTCTGTGTTATTTTAATTTATAAGTCTTTCTAAGACTTGTATCTAATCAATTACCAATGTCCAGAAACAAATGAAAATGAAAACAGTCCACCAGGTGCTTTATTTGCTCCTGGTGTCCTCACATTCACCCTTCTGCTAAACCATTAGTCTAAGGAGAAGGCAATGCATTCACACTCTGCTCCAGTTTTTGTTTGTTTTTTGTTTGTTTTTGGTTTTTCGAGACAGTGTTTCTCTGTATAACAGCCCTGGCTGTCCTGGACTCGCTTTGTAGACCAGGCTGGTCTCGAACTCACAGAGATCTGCCTGCCTCTGCCTCCCGAGTGCTGGGAGCAAAGGTGTGAGCCACCACCACCCGGCTCTTCTTCAGTTTTAATGATAGCCTATGTAGGTTAAAAAAAAAAAAGGCGGGGGCGAGGGGGGCGCTAAATGCTTCCCATGATGAGATCTTACTATAGGTTTTGGGATGTAAATCCTGATAGACCTGATAGATCACTTGCCTATTATTGCATAAGGCTTTGAATTCCATACCAACTTGCACATACACACACACACACACACACACACACACACACACACACACACACACAATAGTACAAATTATAGCAAGAGTAAAATATTCAGATGAATATGCTCTCTACCCTGTGTGCGTTCTAGGGATTGTACTCAGGCTGTCCGTCTTTCGTGGGATTGAACCCAGAGCCTTATGCTTGTTCTATAACAGTCCTACATTTTCATCCTAGAACTCGAATTTAAAATAAATGAATATGTATTATTTTATAATATTTTATTAAAATATAGTGTTTTATTTTATATTTTATAAGAATTTTCTTGATAAGGAGTTGGAGAGATGGCTCAAGGGCTAAAAGTGCATTCACGCTTCCTGGAAGTGAGTTAGCTTCTGGGAGTGAGTTGGCTTCCAGGGGAGCGAGCTGGCTTCCGGGGAGTGAGCTGGCTTCCGGGAAGTGAGTTGGCTTCCAGGCCCATGTCAGGCAGCCCTTTTTTGGCACATACACACAGATGCAACCATCTTCACATAAATAATAATATAAATATTAAGAAAAAAAGAATTTTTTTAAGCCCTGGCTGTCCTGGAACTCACTCTGTAGACTAGACCCACCTGCCTCTGCCTCCAGAGTGCTGAGATTAAAGGCTTGCATCACCACACCTGGTGAAAAAAGAATTTTCTTAATGACTATCCTAGTTTGTTTTTGCTGTTGTAGATTGTTGTACTTTTCTGTCTGTTTGTAGTTTGTTTCTGCAGTGCTGGGGAGTGAACCCAGGTTCTCAACCACACTAGCCAAGTAATGACCTATCCCTAGCCCTCACAAAAACTCTTAATGATGGTATTCTTCCTTTTTCTTTCTTTCTTTCTTTCTTTCTTTCTTTCTTTCTTTCTTTCTTTCTTTCTTTCCTTCTTCTTCTTCTTCTTCTTCTTCTTCTTCTTCTTCTTCTTCTTCTTCTTCTTCTCTCTCTCTCTCTCTCTCTCTCTTTCTTTCTTTCTTTTTTGAGACAGGTTTCTCTGTGTAATAGCCCTGCCTGTCCTGGATTTGCTTTGTAGACCAGGCTGGTCTTGAACTCACAGAGATCTTCCTAGCTCTGCCTCCCAAGGGCTGGAATTAAAAGCATGTGCTACCATGACTTTATGCAATTTCCTTTTTCTTTTTTTTTTTTGGTTTTTCGAGACAGGGTTTCTCTGTGTAACAGCTCTGTCTGTCCTGGACTCACTTTGTAGACCAGGCTGGCCTCAAACTCACAATAATCCACCTGCCTCTGCCTCCCAAGGGCTGAGATTAAAGGCATGCGCCACCATGCCCGGTTTATGCAATTTTCTTAACCACACTAAATTATTCATATTGAGTTTACATCATTTTAAAGAAAATATATCTCTATGTTGGTTGTGGGTTGTTTGTTTGTTTTTGTTTGTTTTGTTTTTTTGACATTGAATCTTCTGTACAGCCCTGGCTGGCCTTGAACTCAATATCCCCTGGCTCACCTCCCAAATACTGGAATTATAGGCATATACTACCATGCCTAAACCTGGTAGGTATCACTTCACTGAATATTTTCATTCACAGATGAGATATTTAAACAAATAATAATGGTGATATTTTACTAAAATGTGTGTCTGTGGAATGTCAACTAAACACATGGCTCCATTCCTAGTTTTTGAGACGTGGTTTCTCTCTGTCCCGGAATTTACCAAACTGGCCTTGAACTCAGCAATCAGACTGCCTCTATCAGGAGACACTTTCACCAGGTTGTTTTTCTTTCTAATGGCAATCATCATTTCCTAAAATGCTCCCTAATCTACATAGCTTTATTATGCTGTTAGGTTAAGTGATTTTCCCATTCACATTCATCTTGAGATGGAATTAGAATATGGATCTCCTTTTTTGATTAACAAATAACCTGCATGGGGATGCACTATACAAGTTCCTTCTTGTCATTCAGAAGGCGGAAGATGATTTGAAAGTCATTCATAAGTTCAATGCAGCTGTAATAGTAGGGGAAGAATGGTTGCATGGAGTTCAAGGCCAGCCTGATTTACATGCCAAGTTCCCAAGTTCCAGGCCACCCAGAGCCACAAAGGAAAAGTCTGGCTCAAAAACACAAATAGTGGGGTGTGGTAGCTCACACCTTGAATTCCAGTACACAAGAGGCAGAGGCAGAGCAGAGGCATGCACATTTCTGTGACTTTGAGGCCAGCCTGGTCTACAAATTAAGTCCAAGAGAGCAGGGCTCTGTTACACAGAGAAACTCTGTCTCAAAAAAACAAAACAAAACAAAAAACAAACAAACCCTATGGAACAGCAAAGAAAAAAACAGAAAGAAAGATAGACTAATTTGAAAGCTTGTACTTTAGAAGCGAGTTTCCTGGCTCCCTCACAATACAGAAATGTCCCTCAAAAATCCAAGTCTTTCATCTTAGAGCATTGAAGACCATGATTAGCTGTGTGATTAGGAACTAGAATTCGAGCACAATGTAGAGCTGTCTGTGACTCACGCAGCATAGGTTTTGGGTGGCTCTTCGCCTGCAGCAGTTCAGGCCTGTAATGGCACATAGTCACAGGAATAATGATTTTTCTCCCTCCCGGTTGAAATCCTCTATCAAATGGTTAAGTACATTTAACAAGCCAAATATTGAAAACATAAATGTTGGCTTATGGCCTTTCCCAGAATTTTCATCAAGGGCTCATATTTAAGCAATTATATTTTGATTCTAGCTTGCCCCTGTATAACAACTCCGAACTGAAACTCCAACTCCAAGGTGTTTATACACTGGATCACTTACAACCACCTTTCCTAATTATTCCTTATTTATCCAGCTAAGATTTGTGAGATTCAGTCTGAACTCAAGATACATAGCTGAGGAGTAACAAAATAATCATGAGCAACTATCATGAGTGATGAGATTGGTTTTTTGTTCATTTTGTTTTCATTTGCAGTGCTGGAGGTTAAACCCAGGGCCTTGCACAAGCTAAGCAACTATTCTCCCACTTAAGTTCTATCCTAGCCCTTGGTTTATTTGAGATAGTCCATATATCCCAAGCTGACCTCCTTCTTGAACCTCCCTGAAGATTGTCATTATGGAGCACCATTATGGTACACCAACACTTCACTTGGAACTACCATATGCTCTAAGAACACTAAGAATGATTAAAATAAGTCATTAAATTCATTACTAGTGGATGAATCACTTCCAGAATCACTGGAAGACAAGCAACAGTTAAGTGGCAGAGGGGGCATGGAGAGCAGCAAGTATAAGAGCTAGAAAAAGAGAGAGAACAGAGATGAAAAAAAACACAGATTAATATGGATAGTGAATGGGTCCTTACTGAACATAAGATAGGAAAGAAATCAAGGCATTTTTCTCCAATAAGAAAAACTTGTGGATAGTTCAAATTCAACTAAATTCTTCACTGGTGTATTGATTGGAACTCAAACCTTTGATTATGTTGTGGTTTTAATTTTTATTTTATTTTATTTTTTTAGATGGTTTCTCTGTAGTTCTGGCTGTCCTGCAACTCATTCAGTAGACTAGTCTAGTCTAGCCTCAAACTCACAGAGATCAACCTGCCTTTGCCTCCTGAGTGCTGGGATTAAAGGCATGCACAAACATGCCTGGCAATTACAGACAGCTATGAACTGCCATGTGGGTGTTGGGATTTGAACCTGGGTCCTTTGGAAGAACAGCCAGTGCTCTTAACTGCTGAGCCATCTCTCCAGTCCCCCTTTGATTATGTTTTGTTTTGTTTTGTTTTTTAGGTTTTTTGAGACAGGGTTTCTCTTTGTAACCCTGGCTGTCCTGGACTTGCTTTGTAGACCAGGCTGGCCTCGAACTCACAGAGATCCGCCTGCCTCTGCCTCCCAAGTGCTGGGATTAAAGGCGTGAGCCACCATGCCTGGCTTGATTATGTTTTAAAGTCAAATTTAAACTACTAAGGTCCACAGCAAAAATAGCCAGAAATGCAAGTTCAAAGTGTGAACGGCTATTTCATTTAGGTCAGGCCTGCAGAAAACCAGTCCTTAGATGCTTAAATTTCGAAAACAAATGCATGAAGACAGAATGATGAGATTCTTTTATTGCCAACTTAAAAATAGACTTTGTCTACATTCATCATTCTTTGTTTGGGGGATTTTTTTCCTGCTGTTTTGAAACAGTCTCCCTATGCAGCCCTGGGTGGCCCAGAACTAGCTGTGTTGCTCATGTTGGCCTGGAGTTCATGGCAGTCCTCTGGATTATGCCTCTAGAAGGCTGGGATTACAGGCATCTATCTCCATGCCTGGATGCTGCTCTTTTGTTTGTTTGTTTGTTTTTAATATTTATCTGTGGTAACATTTTGTTTTTAACCCTGTCTTTACTACTTGACATCATGCTCCCTACCCACAGGGACTACATCCTAATGTCTGTGTCCTTAGCACCAACCACTGTGACTACTCTGTGAGATGCCGTCAACTGGGTGAGAAGCTGGGCATGGTGGCACACACCTGAGATTCCACTTTATGGGAAGTAGAGGCAGGAGGATCAGGAGTTCCAGATCATCCTTGACTACATAGTGAGTACAAAGCTAGCCTAGGCTACATGGTAGAAACCTAGTAAGAGCCCCAAAGGAAAACTTCAGGGGATGAAAATGCTGTATTATAGCTGTTAAATGACTACATATGTTTTCAAAATTTTCCAAAGTGCACACCAAAAAGGAAACAATGGTACTACGTATAATTTATGGGTTTTGGGGGTTTTTGTTTGTTTGTTTTTTTGAGACAGGGTTTCCCTGTATAACAGCTCTGGCTGTCCTGGACTCGCTTTGTAGACTAGGCTGGCCTCGAACTCACAGAGATCCACCTGCCTCTGCCTCCCAAGTGCTGGGATTAAAGGCGTGCGCCACCACTGCCCAGCTTATAATTTATGAATTGGTCAATATATATATTATAAAAGTCTAAATAGGAATAAATAAATAAACTCGAATGCATAAAAGACACAATGAAATATTTACCTGATGCTTCACTTTCTCTAAGACCTTAGGAATGATTGTTGTCTTTATTGCTGAGACAGGGAACCTCTAGGTACCCCTGAATGTCCTGGAACTCACCATGTTAGCAAGGCTGACCTCAAACTGTAGCAATCTTCTTGTCTCTGCCTTTTAATGGAATTGCATGTGTGCCTCAGCTTGTTTTGTTTGGTTGTTCTATAACCCTTGCTGCCCTTGATCTCTCTGTAGT
>CAJQZJ010000594.1:6949285-6959285 GCA_907164525.1 Lophiomys imhausi
TGAGTTTGTTTTGTACTATCATCTACTACTGGGCATGGGATTTACTGAGTTTGTTTTGTACTATCCATCTACTACTGGGCATGGGATTTGCCTGGTTTTTTTTTTGTTGTTGTTGTTTTGTTTTTTTTTTTTTGAGACAGAGTTCCTCTGTGTATCTCTGGCTGTCCTGGACTCGCTTTGTAGACCAGACTAGCCTCAAACTCACAGAGATCCGCCTGCCTCTGCCTTCCGAGTGCTGGGATTAAAGGCGTGCGTCACCACCCGGCTTGGATTTGCCTGTTCTTAAGTGCAGTTTGTATACTCCATGACAGTTTGGTTTTCCTTTGCAAGCCATTGCCTTTTTTCTTTTCTTTACTTTTATTTTCTTTTTGAAACAGTGTCTTGCTGCACTGGCCTTAAACTCACTACATAGCTGAGGCCAGCCTTGAACTTCAGGTCCTCCTATCTCCACGTGTCAAGTGCTGAGGTTGCAGGTATGTATCACATCTGGTTTATTGGTGGCTTTGTTTGTTTTGGTAATGATTATTTTGTTTTGATTTGTTTTTTTTTTCATTTTGCTTTTGGAGACATTGTTTTGTTATATAGTCCTAGGCTGGCTTCTAACCTGCTATGTAGTTTAGATTCAAACTCATCATCTGCCTGTCCATAGCTAGAATAACAGGCATGCATCACTACACCTGCTAAATGGTTACATTTTTAAAAGCACTGCTCCACCCAAACCAAGGCAATGCTTAGTGCAAATAAATTTCAATATTAGATAATTCATTTTATTAATTTCTTTAAAAATTCATCCAGTAGGTAAACCAGTGAGTGCTAAACAGAGGTACTATGTATGTTAGTTTTCTGTGGCTATGGCAAAATAACAGAGACAGACAGTTTATGAGGAGTGAAAGTTGGTTCATGCTTTCAGAGTTTCAATCCACAGTCAGTGGACCCTTTACTCTAGACACCATGCAGTGGTGCACACAGTAAACTTTTCACCTAGTGCTTCAAAGGGACATCTCACAGACCTAACTTTCTCCAGGAGGTCCTGTAGTGGGGTATTCACCAGAGAAGACTGTTAGGACATGGGCTTGAGCCAACAGAAAGTTTTCATTAGTCAGCAACTACCCTGGGTGTTTGGATGGAATCCCAGTATAATCCTGAGAATTTCTCAGGGTGAGCTTTTAAGAACAAAACCATATCCTGGATTGACATACTTCAGTTAACAAGAACAGCTAGCCAAGGCATGTTCTGACCAGTTCTTGAGATCCCAAAGACCACCCAGGAGCCAACTCCAATGTAAATGCATGAGGGTTGTTTATTCAAGCTCAGAGTGTGGACTTCCAAGGCTCACCAATGCAGCAGTTCAAGTTGAAACCCCTAAGCCCAGAAAGCATAAAGTTTATAGAGAGACTTAGACAAAGAAACAGGTTTTTTTTTATCATATGATTGGATGACATTTTATCATATGAATGGACTAGTCATGTCCATTTCTGATTGGCTCGTTGTTACTAACTAATCAGTTGTGGCCAGTTTGACTACCAGAAAGTTTGTTTAGACTTTTTGGGTGCTTTCTCAGAGTGAGCTGCCCTGTGATGATGAGGGAGCACCCCTGGAATGCAAGGTCGGGTACATTTTGTTGTTGTTCTGGAACTGGAGGTCAGCTCTGAGTCAAACCTAATATGAAATGGAATCTTTTTTTTTTTTAGATGGAGTCAGTCAGGCTACACAAGCAGAACTACAGAAGCCAAAAAGCAAGGTTAATACATTTTGAGACTTTGCAAAAATTATATGGACTTTGATGGATTAGACCTTTGTTTTAGTTTTGGTAAGTGGTGTTGTCTCCATGTTGAATTTTATGGCCTGAATGATATTTCCATCATGGAATCAGTTGTGCTTGAGACACTCCAAAATGAGTAATATATATAAATTTTATTACATTTGTGTGTATATATATATATATATATATATACATACACACACACACACACAATACATACATGCACACACAGAGAAAGATAGATGGATAGATAAGATATGGACAGATATAGTTATATATATATATATATATATATATATGTTTTTCAAGACAGGGTTTTTCTGTGTAATAGCCCTGCTGTCCTGGACTCGATTTATAGACCAGGCTAACTTTGAACTCACAGAGATCTGCCTGTCTCTGCCTCCCAAGTGCTGGGATTAAAGGTGTGTGCAACCACATAGCTGTGGAATATCCTGAAATTTCTTTTAAGATTTATTTATTTTATGTATGGGTGCTTTATCTGCATGAACATCTGCAACCAGAAGAGGGCATCAGATCACATTTGTGGATGGTTGTGAGCCACCATGTGGTTGCTGGGAATTGAACTCAGGACCTCTGGAAGAGCAGTCAGTGCTCTTAACTGCTGAGCCATTTCTCCAGCCCCCAATATCCTGAAATTTCAAGTACTGAGCCTGCTTCTGTTTCCTGAGTGGTAGGATACTTGGGTGTGTGCCATCATGCCAGGCTTGAAATAGAATTGATAAGCAGTAAGCATAATCCTCTTTTTTGGTCCCCATTCTTGGTCCTTCTTGGTGCCTTTCCTTCTGATGTCCTTTCTCCTCTGGAAAAAGCATTCTAATAGTCTAAGGTGTCACATACCCAAGAAATAACAGACTCTAGCTAGAGAAAATGTAGTCTAACTACAACAATTAACCTCTATCTCCTCTTCCCCAAATCCAGTCCTTCACTCTCATCCCCAGCTTGGTAGCATACCATGTGCCTCAGCCTCTTCTTCCCCCTTCCCCATCTCCAGTGGATCATGTTGATCTTCTCTTCCAACCTTAATCCCTACTTATCCTCAGCCCCCAACTCCAGCAGGCATTCCCTGAGAGCCAGCCAGCCAGCCAAGCTGCCAAAGAAGCAAGTAGACCAGCTAAGCAAGTAGGCGAGCTTCAGATCATTGGTCTCCTTCCTCTCCTCTAAATCCAGTCCCCTACTCTCACCCCCAGTTCCTTTGCTACCTTTTGTGGCCCCTCCTCACTCTTTGGCTCCATTCCCAGTGAACAAAGCAGAACCTGGAGGACCACTCTGCCTCCCTCCCTCTTGTGGACCCTCTCAGCAAACCCCCAAACATACAGCACATCCCCATTCATAAATGTCAGCTCTCAATATCTAAATACACATTTTAGAGCCCCCAGTGGCCCCATATGGCAGAATCCAAGGAGAATTCCATACCAAGCAAGAATACCCATATAAGAACCAAAGAAGACAACAGAAACCAAGGAACAAAACACCAACCCAACAAGGACAAGACCAGATATCAGTACCTAGAATTATAATCACTGTAAACCAAGATGCTTAAATGATAGCATGAAAACGCAATCAATAACTGCTAGGAAAATATGTCTCTAGCAGAGCCCATCACCTCGACAACAGTAGTCTTTGACAAAAAGCAACATAGCTGAAGTGCAAGGCACAGACTTTAAAACAATCTTAATAAATATGATAGAGGTACTTAGAGAGAAATGAATACATCCCTTAAAGAAATCTATGAAAACACAAACAATCAGAAGAAGGAAATGAATAAAATTGTTCAAGATCTGAAAGCAGAAATAGAATCAAGTAAAACAAAACAAAACAAAACAAAGAGGTAAACCTGAACATTAAAAATTTAGGAACTTGAATAGGAACTTCAGAGGCAAGCCTCACCAACAGAATACAAGAGATGGAAGAGAAAATCCCAGACATTGAAGACATGATAGATAAATGGATACATCTGTCAAAGAAAATGATAAATCTAAGAAAACTTCTGACACAAAAGATCTAGGTAATTTGGGACACTATGAAAAGACCAAATCAAAGAATAATAGAAATAGGAGAAGAAGGAAAAAAAACAACCCAATCAAAGAATAATAGAAATAGGAGAAGAAGGAAAAAAAAAACAACAACCCAGTTCAGAGACCCAGAAAATATTTTCAACAAAATGATAGAAGAAAATTTCCTCAACCTAAAGGTGATACCTGTTAAAAGGATTTTGAAAACAAAGTCGTATTGTCATTGGTGCCTCTATCATATGGTTCTTGAGAAAAACAAAACAACAAAAACAAAAACCAAGAAGTGATACCTATAGAGATACAAGAACCACACAGAACACAAAATAAACTGGACTAGAAAAGAAATTCCCCTTGGCACATAATAATTAAATACTATATGTACAGAACAAAAAAAGAATATTAAAAACTATAAGGGAAGAAGACCAAGTGACATTTTTGGCAAACCTATTCAAATAAGACCTGATTTCTCAATGGGAACTCTAAAAGCCAGAAGGGCCTGGATAGATGTTCTACAAACTCTAAGAGAAAATAGATGGTAGCCCATTCTATTACACCCAACAAAACTTTCAATCATAATAGACGGAGATAAAAAGATATTCTATTATAAAAACAAACAAAAAACCCAACGAAATTTAAGATCTATAACTCCAGTCCTAAAGAAGGCTCTAGAAAGAAAACATCATCCAAAGGAGGCCAGTCACACTCAAGAAAATACAAATAATAAATAATCCCAGACTAGCATATCAAAAGAGGGGAATCGCCGGGCAGTGGTGGTGCACACCTTTAATCACAGCACTTGGGAGGCAGAGGCAGGTGGATCTTTGCGAGTTCGAGGCCAGCCTGGTCTACAAAGTGAGTCCAGGACAGCCAGGGCTACACAGAGAAACCCTGCCTCAAAAAACCAAAAAAAAAAAAAAAAGAGAGAGGAATCATTGCACACCACACACACACACCCCACCACCACCACTATAACAACAAGAAAATAATAGGAATCAAGAAACAGTATTTATTAATAACTCAGCATCAGTGGTTTCAATTTCCCAATAAAAAGATATAGACTAACAGATGGATGTGAAAACAAGATCCATCCTTCTGCTGCATTCAAAAAACATACCTTAACATCAAGGATAGACATCACGTCAGGGTAGAGTTGGAAAAACTAATCATATCCGAAAGGAGTAAAGGGCAAGAAATAATCAAACTCAGGGGTGAACTGAACAAAACAGAATCAAGGAATGAAAAGAATAAAAAACCAGGCACCCAAGTTCGTAAAAGGAACAGTCAGAGTTTAAATCATATTGACTCTCACACTGTAGAATCGACAATCCAAATTAACTAAAGGCAGAGAGAGATGGTTTTAGCACATTGATGTTAGAATTTTAGTGCCGGGGCTAGAGAGATGTCTCAGTGGTTAAGAGCACTGGCTGTTCTTCCAAAGGACCTCGGTTCAAATCCCAGCCCCCACATGGCAGTTCACAGCTGTCTGTAATTGCTGGGCATGGTGGCACACGCCTTTAATCCCAGCACTGGGGAGGCAGAGGCAGATGGATCTCTGTGAGTTCAAGGCCAGCCTGGTCTACAAAGTGAGTCCAGGACGGCCAGGGATACACAGAGAAACTCTGTCTGAAAACAAACAAACAAACAACACAACACAACAAAAAAAGAATTTTAGTGCTGCCTTTCCTCTGGCAGCAACCATCATGTGAGCCAAGATGGATGCACACAAATACATCCAGGAGCTGTGGAGGAAGAAGGTGTCCAACGTGATGTGCTTTCTGCTGAGGGTCCGCTGCTGGCAGTACCGCCACCTCTCTACGCTGCTCAGGGCTCCCCATCCCACATGGCCTGACAAAACGAGAAGGCTAGGATACAAGGCCAAGCAAGGTTTTGTCATTTACAGGATTCGTGTCCACGGTGGTGACCGCAAATGCCTAGTTCCATAGGGTGCAACCTCCGACTAGCCTGTCCACCATGGTGTTAACCCACTAAAATTTGCCAGGAAGCCTTCAGTTTGTTGCTGAGGAGAGAGCTGGACACCATTGTGGGGCTTTGAGAGTCCTGAATTTTTACTGTGTTGGTGAAGATTCCACATATAAAATTTTCAAGGTTATCCTCATTGATCCATTCCATTAAACTATCAGAAGAAATCCTGACACCCAGTGGATCACCAAACTAGTCCACAAACACAGAGAGATGCATGGGTTGATATCTGCTGGCTGCAAGAGCCGTGGCCTTGGAAAGGGCCACAAGTTCCACCACAATATTAGTGGCTCCTGCGCTGCAGCCCGAAGAAGGCACAATACACTCCAGCTCCACCTCACTCCTAATACACATAATGTTTGTAAAATTCATACCCCAAAAACAATTTAGGGCAGTCAAAAAAAAAAAAAGAAAGAAAAAGAATTTTAGTGCCCTCTTGGTGGATTTTTTTTTTTTTTTGAGACTGGATTTCTCTGTGTAATAGTTCTGGCTGTCCAGGACTCACTTTGTAGACTAGGCAGGCCTCAAACTCATAGAGATCCACCTGCCTCTGCCTTCCATGAGCTGGGATTAAAGGCGTGCGCCATCACTGCCCAGTTCTCTTGGTGGATTTTTTCCTTTCATCAGTATATAGTGTCTCTCCCTATCTCTTTATTGGTCTAATGAGGCCACAGTTTCCCTGATACCCAAACCACATAAAGATCCAATTAAGAAAGAGAATCACAGATCAGTTTTTTAAAAAAAAACATAGATATAAAAGTTCTCAATAACCTACTTGCAAACTGAATCCAACAACACATCAAAAAGGTCATCTGCCATGATCAAGTTGGCTTCATCCCAGAGATGCAGGGATGGTGGCTCAACATAATACATAATTTCATAATCATAAACCACCATTTATAGAAGCTGAGAGACAAAAACAAGATTATCTCATTATATGCTGAAAGGGCATTTGACAAAATACAACATCCTTTCATCCTTGAGAAAGTAGGGATGCAAGGATCGTACCTCAACATAATGAAGGCAGTTTACAATCAGCTCATAGCCAGCATCAACTTAAATGGAGAGACTCAAAGCAATTCCACTAAAGTCAGGACAAGACAAGGCTGTCCATACTCTCCACACCTATTCAATCCAGTCCTTGAAGTCACAGCTAGAGCAATAGGACAACTGAAGGAGATCAAGGGGTTACAAACTGGAAAGAAAGAAGTCAAAGCATTTGTATTGCACATGATATGACACTATCATGTCTTAGTTAGCATTTCTATTGCTGCAATGAAACACCATGACTAAAACGTAAGTTGAGGAGAAAAGGATTAATTTGACTTCTACTTCCTTATCAGTTTGTCATCAAAGGAAATCAGGACAGGAACTCAAACAGGGCAGGAACATGGAGGCAAGAACTGATGTAGAGCCATGGGGAGGTGCTGCTTACTGACTTCCTCCACATGACTTGTTCGTACTTTTTTTTCTTTTTTGAGACAGGGTTTCTCTGTGTATCTTTTGGCTGTTCTAGACTCACTTTGTAGACCAGGCTGGCCTTATGCCACCATGCCTGGCCATCCTACTTTCTTATAGAACCCAGGACTACCAGCAGGGTGGTACTAGCCACAATGTACTGGGCTCTCCCCCGTCAATCACTAATTACAAAAATGCTCTTATAGGCTGGTTTACAGTCCAACTTTATGGAGGCATTTTCTCAATCGATGTTCCCTCCTTTCAGATAACTATAGTTTGGGTCAAGTTGACACAAATATAGCCAGCACAGTGTACACAGGTGCCCCTAAAAGTTCCACCAGTGAACTCCTACAGGTGATAAAGACTTTTAGCAAAGTATCTGTGTACAAAATTAATTCATAAAAATCAGTAGTGTTCTTATATACAAATGATAAATGTACTAAGAAAGAAATCATGGCAACAACATTTTCCACAATAGCCTCAAATAATACAAAATATCTTGGAGTAACTTCAAGCAACTGAAAGACTTGTACGATAAAATTTTAAGTTTTAAAAACTGAAGAAGGGGGCTGGAGAGATGGCTCAGCGGTTGGGAGCACTGGCTGCTCTTCCAGAGGTCATGCCTTCATGAGTTCGATTCCCAGCAACCACATGGTGGCTCACAACCATCCATAATGAAATCTGGTGCCCTCTTCTGGCCTGCAGATATACCTGCAGACAGAACACTGTATACATAATAAATAAATCTTTAAAAAAAAAAAAAAATTTAAAAACTGAAGAAGATATCAGAAGATGGAAAGATCTCCCATGCTTACGGAGGATTAATATAGTAAAAACTGCTGTACTACTGAAAGCAATCTATATATTCAATGCAATATTCATAAAAATCCCAACATAATTTTTCACAATTTTTTTGTTCTTGGTTTTTCGAGACAGGGCCTCTATGTGTATCCATGGCTGTCCTGGTCTCACTTTGTATACCAGGCAAGCTTTGAACTCACAGAGATCCTCCTGCCTCTGCCTCCTGAGTGCTGGGAATAAAGGCATGTGCCACCACACCTGGCCTTTAAAGATCTTGAAAGAAAATTCTCAACTTTATATGTAAAAGCAAGAAACCCAGGATAGCTAAAAAATAACCCTGAATAATAAAGAATTGCTGGATGTATCATCATCCCTGATTTGAAGCTATACTACAGAGCTATAGTAATAAAGACAGCATGGCATTAGCACAAAAACAGACACATTGATCAATGGAATTGAATTGAAGTCCCGGACAAAAGTCCACACAACTACAGACACCTGATTTTTTTTTTTTTTTGTCTATAAAGGACTCAAAAACACACAATAGAAAAAGAAAGCATCAGCCGGGCGGTGGTGGCGCACGCCTTTAATCCCAGCACTTGGGAGGCAGAGGCAGGCGGATCTTTGTGAGTTCGAGGCCAGCCTGGTCTACAAAGTGAGTCCAGGACAGCCAAGGATACACAGAGAAACCCTGTCTCGAAAAACCAAAAAAAAAAAAAAAAGAAAAAGAAAGCATCATCAACAAATGGTACTGGTTAAACTGGATAGCTAACTATAGAAAAATCCAAATAGATCCGTGTTCATACCCTGCATAAAACTACAAATGGATCAAAGACCTCACACAAAACCAGTTACACTGAACATGATAGAAGAGTTAGTCGAAAATAGTCTTGAATTCATTGGCACACTAACATCAACAATTAATAAATGGAACATCATGAAACTGAGCTTTTACATGTCAATGGACTCCATCATTCAGACAAAGTGGCAGCCTACAGAATGGGAAAAGGTTGTTTTTTTTTGCCAATTCCACATTTGATAGAGGTCTAATATCAAAAAGAAAAAAAATAAAAAATAGATATCAAACAAATAATCCAATTTTAAAATGGAGTACACATCCAAACAGAGAATTTTCAAAGGAAGAAAGTCAAAGGCTAAGAAGCACTTAAAATGTTTAATATCAGGGCTGGAGAGATGGCTAAGCAGTTAAGAGCACTGGCTCTTTTTTTTTTAAAGATTTATTTATTAATCCCAGCACTTGGGAGGCAGAGGCAGGCAGATCACTGTGAGTTCCAGGCCAGCCTGGCCTACAAAGTGAGTCCAGGACAACCAGAGCTGTTACACAGAGAAACCCTGTCTTGAAAAACCAAAAAAAAGTTTATTTATTTTATCTATATGATATGCTGTATCTACATGTACACCTGCATGGCAGAAGAGGGCATCAGATCACATTATAGATGGTTGTGAGCCATCTGGAATTGAACTCAGGACCTCTGGAAGAGCAGACAGTGCTCTTAACCACTGAGCCATCTCTCCAGCCCACACTGGCTCTTCTTCCAAAGGACCTGAATTCAAATCCAAGACAGTTCACAGCCATCTGTAATTGCCGGGTATGGTGGTGCACTCCTTTAATCCCAGTGCTATGGAGGCAGAGACATAGGGATCTCTGTGAATTCAAAACCAGCCTGGTCTACAGAGTGAGTTCCAGGACAGCTAGGGTTGTTACACAGAGAAACCCTGTCTCAAAAAAAAAAACCCTAAAAAAAGAAAAAATGAAATCTTGAAATTCATAGGTAAATGAATGGAACTAGAAAAAAAATCATCCTGAGTGAGGTATTCCAGTCCCAGAAAGACAAATATGGTATGTATTCACTTATAATTATGGATATTATAATGTTAAGTCAATGATAAGCAAGCCACAATATGTAGAACCACGAAGATTTGTTATGGTGTAACAAATGGTGTT
>CAJQZJ010000594.1:6961969-7013887 GCA_907164525.1 Lophiomys imhausi
TCTTCTTCTTCTTCTTCTTCTTCTTCTTCTTCTTCTTCTTCTTCTTCTTTCATTTTTTGAGTCAGGGTTTCTCTTCCAGCCTTGGCTATCCTGGAACTCACTTTGTAGACCAGGCTGGCCTTCAACTCACAGAGATCTGTCTGCCTCTGCCTCCTGAGTGCTGGGGTTAAAGGTATGCACCACCACTGTCTGGCACATGTCCACTTTCAGTAACAGAAAAACAAAACTACTAACAAATAACATTTATGACCTCAGCACGAATGAATGACTTCTTTGGATCAAAACTGCCATTTATGTCTCAAACATCAAACTCCTCTCCATCCTTAAAAATGTTTTGTTCCTTCTGTCATTGTTTGTCTTGTCTACACATTTGTATTGCATTCCTTACCTTGTTCTTTTCAGTGCTAGGGGCAGAGGGAGTAGGGAAGAAGACAGAATTCCCTAGAGAAACCTAGCAGATGGAGCCCAGGAGACTTTGGAGTACTAGTAGCAAGAAAACTGAATTGCAGAATACAAGGATTCTCTCTCTTTTTCTGTTTCTGGATGGAGGTTGTACACAGGACCTTACTATTAGTCTGACTGGCATGGAATATTCTGTGTAGACCAAGCTGGCCTCTAACTCACAGATATCTTCCTGCTTTTGTCTCCTGAGAGCTGGGATTAAGGATACTTGCTACCACACCCAGCCCCAAGTTTGTTTGTTTTGTTGTTGTTGTTTTGTTTTTTGTTATTGTTTTGTTTTTTCAAGGCAGCATTTCTCTGTGTAACAGCCCTGACTGTTCTGGAACTCACTTTGTAGACCAGGCTGGGCTCAAATTTACAAAGATCCACCCACCTTTGCCTCCCACCCACCTCTACCTCCCAAGTGCTGGGATTAAAGGCGCGCACCACCACACGTGGAGAACTTTGTTCTTTTTTCTTTCTTTCTTTTTTTTCTGAGGCAGAGTTTCTCTGTGTAGTCCTGGTTGTCCTGGACTCACCTTGTAGACTAGGCTGGCCTCAAACTCAGAGATCCACCAGCCTCAGCCTCCTGAGTGCTGGAATTAAAGGTGTGTGCCACTACATCTTGTTCTTTTAAAGGAGTGTGCCACCATGTCCAGAGCAAGGATTTAAAAAAAATTTATATTTATTTCATTTCTATGAGTGCTTTGCCTGCACATATGTCTTTGCACCATATGTGTCCCTGAAGAAGTGGTGAGCCTCCACGTGGGTGCCAGGAATTGAACCCAGTTCCTTTGCAAGCACAACAATTGCTCTTAACCACTGAACCAACTCTCCAGGCCCCAAGGATGTTATTTTCAACAGGGAACCACAATCGTTTTGCCACCAGAATGTAGGAGAAATCAAACATTTTCTGTCTGTCTCTCACTATTTTTTACTCTCCTTTTTTCTCTTCCTCATTCAATCCTCTTTCATTACATTTATTTAATGCTCCAGCATGCATGTTTGGGGGTTAAAGGGCAAGTTTGGTTTTTTTGTTTATTTTGTTTTTTGAGCTTTCCTTGGGTTTATTTGTAAAAAAAAAAAAAAAAAAAAAAAAAAAAAAAAAAACAGCACAGGACACTGGTCATCTGCAAATAGTGGGTAGATAGGTGTGTCATACTGGTTCATTTGTCTTCACATTGGCAGAAGCCATTTCTATGGGGCCTTCACAGGGACCTGGGCACCTTTGGGAGCCTGAACTGGAGCTGGAGTCTGGGCCTTAGCTGAAGCTGTGGCCTCTGCCTTGGTTTGAACCTTGGGCTTTGGTTGGCAGAGCATACGACCCTTGGCTATGTAGCTTTGAATCGCTTCCCAAGCTTGGGATGAGCGATGAAAGCAAGATGGCTGAATTTGTGGCTGGGCCCCTTTGGCATCTTGGGTTTAACAGCCTTAGGCTTCACAAGGACCTTAATGGCCTCTGCACACATGCTCATTGCCTTTGCACTGTTTGCCTGCATCTTCTTCAGGCCTTTCTTGTTTTGCTTCATGTTGTGCAAAGCGCATGTTTCTCAGGAACTTGGGGTCAACCCCCTTAAGAGATTCATATATTTGTGACCGGGGTTTCTTTATGCCATTTCTGTGCCATTTGCCGGACTGGTTGTGTGTGGTGTGGTTCTTGGACTTGGCTATGTTTGCATGGTAACCAGCAGATCCTGCAGCGCCTAAAAGGGCAAGTATTAAACGTCAATTCTCTCCTTCCCCTACATGAGTCCTAGGTATTGAACTCGGGTCATCAGTGAAGAGGTCTAATGGGCCAATCATGGCAAACAGACACCAGCAGGTCTTGCCCTCACCCCTTCACTCTCCCTTGCTAAACCATTAGATTCCTTTATGTAGGCATTTCCGTATTCCTAAAGCTAGTCTCTAGGGTCCATTCCCTTAGTTGACCATTTCCTTACACCTAACTCACAACTGAGGCTGATCGCTGTTGAAGCACACCAACATCAAGATATGTTCAGGCCTTCCTGCCTAGCATAACTGCAGCTATTTTGGTCTTTAATCTTCATCTTAATCATAAGGTGAAACTAAGTTCAATTTCTCAGGATCTGCTGGCCTGACAAAAGAATAGCTTTCATTGAATGTTCTGCTTAAATTAATGATATATATATATATATATATAGTCTACTTAGGCAAAACCACAATACGCTGGTATGTTGCTTTCTCCCAGAATGGAGGGGAACTGGAAAGTCCCTAAGTTCCCCTCATCCCAAATCCCAGCCAATCAGCTTAAAATGCTTTGTTTAGCTGCCTAGGCCTGATGTACTTGGTATAGAATTGGTTCTTCTTGCTTGGTTAAAGACAATGTTCCTGGAATAGAGTTGGCTTTTCCTGCTTGATTATGGTTTTTCCTTTAAAAACTCATTCTGAGAATGGCTCAGGGTCCCAGTCTTGGTTCCTCAATCTAAACCAAGACTAGATCAGCCAGTCTTGGTTTAGTGTTCAATAACTTTTATTAATCTGAGTTTGGTGTTCCAGTGTTCAGTGTGTGGCTATTTCTGAACCCATAATGATCACCAAGGCCCAGCAATCAAAATCCCCATTTGGCTACACTGACTAACAAGTCCAATCAGAACTTTCTAACTCACCCTTGCTCATTCTAAGACAGACCACTCCATTTTTGCTTTTAAAAATCACTCCTGCAAAGCTATTTGCTGTTTCTGCCTGATTCAGTTTCTGCCAACTTGCCTCTTTGCCTTGCTTAATAAAGTATCTCTCTATATTGGAAACTGATGTTTGGGTATGATCTGTGCCGAATCCAGGGTCCAGAGGGGAGCACCCTGTAGTGAGTGGGTCCCTTCAGTTAGGGCTTGGTGGCAAGTGTCTTTACTTATTCAGTCTCCTCTCTGGTCTGTCTCTGTCTTTTTTGTTCTCATTTTAAAAATTAATCTTTGAAAATGTCATCCAATATTATTGATCATATTTACTTCACCTTATCCAACTCCTCTCAGATATACCCACTTCCATACCCACTAAATTTTGTGTCCTCCTTTAAAACAAAATAAAACAAAGCAAACAAGTCTAATTTGTGCTTGAATGAAAAAAAGAAATAAAAGGAAAGGATATGACTGCTCCTGGGTATGGTGGAGGAGAGAGTTAATTATAAATGTGTGGGAGAGCATAGCCAAAGGTGGGGACATCTGGGAGAGTCCAGAGTGGAAATGACTGTGACCTGTGTAGGAAGAGGGGGAGGGAAAAGAAGAGGGGAACCACATGCAGGAGCCACAGGCTAAAAAGAGGGTAACCAAAATAGATGAATTATAAAGGGAAGGACTACCCAGCTCCCACAGTGGAGAAGTTTAGGGTAGGTATGGTGGGGTATGCCAGCCATACCCAGTAACAATTAGGGAATGAGGGATGCTGGGAGAACCTGGTAGCCACAACTGATTTAATATGTTACATAGGCATGCCAGTCATTTGTCCCAGGGTTAGAGATTTAATAATGATGGCCATTATTCTTGGATGTGTGGCCTACCACTGGAGGGTGGTAAGTCTAACAGGGGAAATGCTCTAAAAGAAAACCAACTCATCTTATCCATCATCTAGTGATTATCCATAGCTCTTTATTTGGAGGTGGGACTTCTTACACCATGTCCTTCTCTTCATCCTGTGAATGTTGGGTATGATCTGCCCAATAATCATTTCATAAACCTCTTGGAACACCAATCTCAGTTTAGCAAGAATAGTTTATTGAATGCATACTTCAAGACCGATTGATCAGGGACACAGCCCAGACTTGGGAGTTAAGACCTTGACCCCCCCACTCAATGTTTTTCAGGTTCAATTTATTAAGGCAAAAACCACAATGAACTCATACATGGGTGGAGGAAGTGCTACAGGGTGGTTGGCTTTGACTCAAGCTCTTTTGACTAGCTAGACAAAACAGTTCTAACTGACCTTTAATTTGATTGGTCCTACATGGAGCTTGTGCTTGGGTAATTTCCAGGAATAAAAAAAAAAACCCACAGAATATAATAGAGTATATGGTCAACTTGACCCTGCAGAAAGATTTTTCTGTGTCAGTATAACAGTCACAATATGAAATGGCTGGTAGGCAGGAACCAAAATTGTTACAGTTATGCTAGAGGTGCAGGCCTCAACAGTGAAAGCTCACTTTTAATCCTAGCACTCAGGAGGCAGAGGCTGGAAAATTTGTAAGTTTGAGGCCAGCTTGGTCTACAAGGAGAGTCCAGGACAGTCAGGCTACACAGAGAAACTCTGTCTCGAAAAACCAAAAAGCAAGCAAACAAACAAACAACAACAACAACAAAACCAGTAAAAACTCACACTATGTATCTTAGTTACTTTTCTTTTGTTATGAAGAGACAGTATGGTGGTGCATGCTTTTAATGCCAGTACTGGGGAGAGAGAGGCAGGTGGATCTCTGTGTGTTCAAGGCCAGCCTGGTCTACAAGGTGAGTGGAGAACAGCCAAAACTTCAAGAGAATCCCTGTCTCAAAAAAACCAAACACAAACAAACAAAAACTAAACCCGAAACAAACAAACAAACAAACAAAAACTAGCCGGGTGTGGTGGCACACACCTTTAATCCCATAGCTAGGGAGGCAGAGGCAGGTGGATCTCTGTAAGTTCGAGGCCAGTCTGATCTACAAAGTGAGTCCAGAACAGCCAGGGCTACACAAAGAAACCTTGTCTCGGAAAAAAAACCAAACAAACAAACAAAAGCCCCCCCAAAAACCCAAAAACAAAAAAGGGGGGAAGGGGCAATGGCATGGGCTTTTGAAACCTCAAAACTCAGCCAAGTAACACACCTTCTCCAATAAGACCATACTTCCTAATCCTCAAACAGTTCCACCAATTGAGGACTAAGTATTTAAATATATGAGCCTATGGGGATCATTCTCATTTAAACCACCACATTATACCACTCATTTTAGTTTTATACTTTTGTAGGATTTGGTTAATATATCTAGCCATCATTACATTTAGTCTACTTAGGCAGAGAAGAATAAGATAAGCAGATTACAGACTTGAGTGATTATCTTTAGGGTTATAAGGAAGAAGAATAAAAGAAGTGACAATTAGCCCCAAGTCCTCTATTCTTTCAGAAGATTTCATGCAGAGAATCTCACAAAATTCTCCTTTCTTGCTGCCTGTTATTAGTTGGTTTATGCTCTCACAAAATCTGTATGTTGAGTCCTGAGTCCCAAGTAATTCAAAATGTAACCACATTTGCAGACAGGGTCTTCATAAAGGTAATTAAGTTAAAATGGAGGAACTAGCATGGTCCCTCATCTGGTACAAGTCAGGTTCTCATTAGAAGAAGAAATGTGGATATGGACAGACGTAAGGTGGAGCCACAGGAGATGGCATCTACAAGCCTAGAAAAGAGACCTGGAATAGAAATGCTCCATGAAATACTTTCACAGTGTACTTCAGGTCTCTGAGAAAATGTTTCCTTTTGTTTAGATCTTCTGGAATGCACTACTATTTAACTGTAACTGCCTTGGTTTGGGTATGTTTGGTGTGTGAAACCCAAAGGTGATGAATGTGGTAGAAGCTAGCTCCATAGTAGTATAGCAGAGTAGAGGCGAGGAAACCTTACAGGGTGGGGTCCAACGATGGAGCTACGGCCGTAAAAGGGCTTTCTGCTGTTATCCTTGAAGGGGATAAATCCCTGGGAAGGTGAGCTGTCACACAGGACGAGGATGTCTGAGCATTCTTTGGTCTGTTATTTCTTGGTGTGCTATGGTATCACTTCTGCATGGATATACAACATGGTATGATCTGTCAAAAATCGACCAGAAGAGAAAATGCCAACAAACAAAACCAAGAAAAATCTTGTCAACAGTTGTGCACCAGCTCAAGCAAAGTTTTGAAGTTCAAAAGTATCAGATATTTGTCTCTTACTAATTACTTAGCATTTATAGGTCTCAGTATGTATGTATGATGTATGTATGTATGTATGTATGTATGTATGTATGTATGTATGTATGTATGTATGTATGTATGTGTGCGCTGTGTCAAAGAGCATTTGTGGAAGTCAGAGGACAACTTTTGCAATTGGTTCTCTCCTTTCACTATATTATGGGTCTAGGTGACTGAACTCCGGCATCAAGCTTAGTAACAAGCACCTTTGCTTAGCTATCTATCTCGCCAGCCAGGTCTCAGCTTTTTTATTTCGTAATACTATCTTGCAATGATTGAGCGCACACAATTAAAAGACTGTCAGGTCCAAAATGACAAAAAAAATTATAGTGAAAAATTATATTGCATATCTGACATTGTACAAACTACGTATTGATTACATATTTCGACGCCATTTGTTATCATGGTGTTGTTATTGTTCTACTAGCTCTGTAGCTGGCGTGGAGAAAAGGTACCAAGGAACAATCCCACCCCTAGAACCTAGCAGAGGGAGATACAAGTTACCATGACAACAGCGCGCACAGACATTTTCTGACCACGCGCCACTTGGAAGGAAAAGGCCTGGGCTGCGTGTTGCGTCATCACTACGCGCTCCGTGGCTTGCTCGGTGCTGTCTTGGAAGGTCCTGGCCAGGCTACCGTCGCCACCCGCTTGGAATTATTTTGTTCTTTTCCACCTTTGTTACAAAGCAGAGACCGCGAGGCTGTAAGTGCTTGCGGGCGGGCGGGCGGCGGGCGGCGGCGGGCTCCCTTCGGTGGCGCGCCGGCCTGTCAGCTTCCTCCTAGCCGGGGCCTCGCCGCGTCTACTTCCGGGCGGTGCGCCGCTCCCCGCTCGGCCCTTTGTGCTCCCGCGGCTGAGGCGCGGGCCTGGCGGGCTGTGTGGAGGCGGCGGGCGCTCGGTGCGGGCGGCGCGGTGGTAAGGCGGGCTCGCGCCTCTCGGCCCGGGTGAGGACCGCGAGGGTCCGCTCGTCAGACCGCGCGGGCCGGGGCGATGACTCGAGGGCGCGACGGGCATTTGGCAGGGACGCCAGACCTCCGCCTCCGTGTGGCCTAACAAAGTGCACCCGGAACCGGGCCCCGGCATGTGTGCGGACCCCCTTTCTCTGGGAGCCAAATGTGGCGGCTTTGTGCTGTTCCTTGTTTTCACGGCCTCATTCCCTTTTCTTTTGTTCACTCCCTGCAGCTAGTTCATTGAAAGCTGTCAGCCCCCCTCAGGGAGGTGGTTTGTATCAATATGAATCTTTTCAACTTGGACCGTTTTCGCTTTGAGAAAAGGAGTAAGATTGAGGAAGCTTCCGAAGCAGCCCCTCAGGCCCCACAGCCTGGTCCTTCATCACCAATTTCTCTTAGTGCTGAAGAGGAGAATGCTGAAGGGGAAGTTAGCAGGGCAAACACCCCAGACTCAGATGTAACTGAAAAAACAGGTGAGTTATAATGTTGCAAATGACTTTGTCATCCAAAGGTAACAGGCAGGTGGAGGTCTACTTTTTCATGTTAGAAAAATTAACACAATAACTCTAATTTTGCCCCTTGAAGTACTATGCATTATTACTACCATAGGCACCAAGTACCTGCCAATCAAGCATACCTCCATTGTTTATTTCACTGGGAGGAGTTCTTGGAATACAGCACAATGGTGGAAGATGAAAGCCTAGTTTACAGGATTCTTAGGTCAGGATGTCAGCTCAGAGGAATGTAGGCAATTCTATGGTCTAGTAGTCCTTGAGGCTGTGAATTTAGTTACAGGTTTTCATTCATTCCAATATTCTTTCTTTTTTTTTTTTTCTGTCTCTGTTTTGAGGTGGGACCTGACTGTAGCGTTGAGCTGACCTGCAGCTCACCAGGTAGACTGGATGGCATTGTACTTGTGGTCCTTCCATCTCTGCCTCCCAAGTGCTGGGATTACAGCCACGTGTCACCACACATGGCGGTCTTTTCCTGGCTTTTTGAAACTGGGTTCTTTCTATGTGTTCCAGTGCTGCTTGCTACTCACTGTGTAACCCAATATGACAGTGAACTCAAAGGAGCGCCCCTGCCTCACTCTCTCCAGTGCTGGGATTGCAGGTGTGGTTACCGGCTTCACCTACCACTGATCACTTCTGTGAACTAGATGCATCAAGTGCTTAAAGATAACTTCTATGTCCGAATAAAGTTTAAGTACCTCATCCACCTAACTTCTTGGAAATCTCTAGAATTCATTTTAGTAATTTGTTACTGTTTGTGAATAAAGCATTTTAAATTAGTTGTAGTACATTGTTTAAAGACAAGCAAAACTGAGGGCATTAAGTCCAAAATGAGGAATTTGGAACAAGGATGTAACACATAATATGTGGAGATTAGAAAGGACAGCTTGAGAAGTCAGTTCTCTTTCTACACCATGGTTCTCAGGATGGAACTCAGGCTGCTGGGCATCTGGGGCAAGCGTTTTGATTTTTCAACCCATCTCATTGGACTCAAATTATTTTGAACATTTATTTTTTAGGTGTAGTGGTAAGTGCTTTTTATTGTGTCGCTTTGCTCCTACAAGGTGAACAGTCTCATTTTGGAAATGACCAGGGTGGTTACGTTAAGAGACTTAGTAAAACCTATTACAAATTCAAACATTCTAATTCCTGAAAATGAGACGAGAATTGTATTAGAGAGTTTCTTATGAATGTGATGGTAATGTTGGAAGTTTTAGTATCTGTTCCAATAATATCATTCTAATGGCAAACAGTATTTTAAATGTTTTGTTTTTTCGAAGCAGGGTTTCTCTGTGTAACATAGTCCTGGCTGTCATGGACTCACTTTGTAGACCAGGCTGGCCTCGAACTCACAGTGATCCACCTGTCTCTGCCTGTCTGTGCTGGGAGTAAAGGCGTGCACCACACCCCCTACCCTCAAACACTTTTAAATTAGCATGGCCAGAAAGATTGATAATATGTGTGTTCATCCATTGTACTGGGTGGCTTTTATGGCAGTTGGACACAAATGGAAGCCATGTGAGAGGAGAGAACCTCAGTTGAGAAAATGCCTCAATAAGATCAGGCTGTAGATAAGCCTATAGGGCATTTTCTTTTCGGTTTTTGTTTTTTGAGACAGGGTTTCATTGATGGGGGAGGGCCCAGCCAATTGTGGGTGGTGCCACACCTGGGCTGGTGGTCTTGGGCTCTATAAGGAAGCAGGCTGAACAGGCCACGAGGAGCAGTCCAATAAACAGCACCCTTTCATGGTCTCTGGATCAGCTCCTGCCTCCCGATCCCTGCACTGTTTGAGTTCCGTTCCTGACTTCCTTCAGTGATGAGCAGCATTGTGGAGGTGTGAGAATTGAATTTGAATCTTCTGTGAGAGCAGTGTGTGCTCTTAACTAATGAACTATCTCTGTAGTCCAAGTTTTAGTGATTTGTTTTTCTTTCCCTTTGTTTCCACACTGTCCTGGAACTATAGACCATGCTATCTTTGACCTCACAGAGATCCGCCTGCCTCTGCCTCAGTAGTGAAGATAAGAATGACATTGAGTTTCTCAATCATCCTGCTTAAGCTTTCCAAATGCTGAGGGGATTGCAGGCCTTTTATCACAATATCATTTTTCGTAAATAATTGTATTTATTTTCTTACTTTTGTATATGAACGTCCTCTCTCCATTTCCTCCCCTCCTTCCCCTGCTCCTCCTTTTCCTTCTGTCCCTTCCTTCCCATGGCCTTATGTTTGCTCTGCAAGCACTTAACACTGAGCCACATAGCATCATAAGCATTCTTAACTTGGATTTGAAAGTATACAATTGCCGGGCGGTGGTGGCGCACGCCTTTAATCCCAGCACTTGGGAGGCAGAGGCAGGCGGATCTCTGTGAGTTCGAGGCCAGCCTGGTCTACAAAGTGAGTCCAGAACAGCCAGAGATACACAGAGAAACCCTGCCTCGAAAAACCAAAAAAAAAAAAAAAAAAGTATACAATTAATTTGTGGGTCTTGATTTATTTGTTTGTTATGCAGAACAAGCCCAGAACCTTAGAAATGCTAGGCAAATGCTCTGCCACTCTCCAAGTTATCAATACTTAAACTTTAAAAAAAAAAATTGGCTTTTGAGAGCACAGATTAAAATAATGGTAGATAAATGAAAAAGAGCTTGCTGTGTTCTAGTTATGTGTTAGAGTAAAAATGAGTGACTTGTCTTTGGGGAGTAGCAGAAGGGACAGTTAAATATGTATTTTGAACACAATGTGGTAATCATGATAGGGAAAGTATTAAAGTAAAATTAAATCTGAATCACAGATTCAAAACAATCAGAGTAGCAGTGTTGAGTAGTGCATATGTTGATAAGAAAGGGTTGAAGGTAAAGAGATACAGTACTCTTAAAATTTATTCTCAGAAAGATCGTGAAAAGTCTCAAAGTAATAATCCTTGAGTAGACTGTCAACAGAGTCATAATGGAGTCACTGTTGAGTGAAAAATTGAAAGTGTTGAAAATACATGTTGCCTTGAAATACTTGTGATGCATTTTCTTTTCTTTTTTTCTTTTTTGGTTTTTCAAGACAAGGTTTCTCCGTGTAGCCCTGTCTGTTCAGGACTCACTTTGTAGACCAGGCTGGCCTTGAACTCTCAGAGATCCTCCTGCCTCTGCCTCTGGAGTGCTGGGATTAAAGGCGTGTGCCACCACGCCCAGCTGTGATGCATTTTTTTAAACCTCTGTTACAGAGGTTTAGTTAGCATAAAGCAAGAAATGTAGTACTGGTCATGATGGTACATATCTGTAATTGTAGCACTTGGACAGTGGAGACGAGAAGATCAGGAGTTCAGGGTCATCCTCAGGTATAGAACAAGTTTTGAGGCCAGTCTAGGATACTTGAGAAACCACAGAAGCAATGTACCAAACAAACAAACAAACAAAACAAAACAAAACAAAAAAAAACCAAACCATGGACTGTGTAGTTTATAAATACCAGGAATTTAATCCCCATGTTGAAGATTTGAAATCCAGTTCAAGGCACCAGCATATTGAGTGTTTAAAGAGGGCCAACTCCTAGAGGTCTTTTTCTGTGGAAACTTACATAGTTGACCCAGGATGAGTCTGTCTGATTACTTTTTTAAAGTCACTAATCTCATGATGGCTCTGCATCGTGAGCACAAAACCTATCAAAGGCCAAGGCTCTTAATGCCATCACCTTGAGTGTTAAATATTCTGTACATTAGCCAGCTGTGAACTAGCACTCGGGAGGCTGACACAGGGGCTTCATAAATCGGAGGCAGTGTGCCTGTGTAGTGAGACTGTTTCAAATAAAACAGATTTCAGCACAGGAGCCATGGTGGGAAAACATACATTTAGATTATAACACTATCTTGTTTGCCATAGGAAATTTCTGCATATTTATTGGTAATTTGTTCACTTTTTATAATTTGCTTAGTTTTTCAGTGCTGGAGATTGAATTTTCATAGCCTTGCACGTGTTAGACAGGATTCTACCTTTACCTCTGAGCTCTCTCATCGTTTAAGATTTTTGGATTCTGAGGGATCAATACCCCAATCCCTGATCACTTTAATCATATATATTTTTTTTTTTTTTTTTTGGTTTTTCGAGACAGGGTTTCTCTGTGTAGCTCTGGCTGTCCTGGACTCGCTTTGTAGACCAGACTGGCCTCGAACTCACAGAGATCCACCTGCCTCTGCCTCCCGAGTGCTGGGATTAAAGGCGTGCGCAACCATGCCTGGCCCTAGATCTAGATGATTTTTTATGTGTGTAAGTGTTCTGCCAGCATGTATATCTGCACCAGGTATATACTGTCCCCAAAGAGGGCATAGTATTCCCTGGAACAGGGGTTAGAGACGGTTGTGTGCTACCAGGTGAGTGTTGGGACTCAAACTTAGGCCCTTTGGAACAGCAGCTAGTGCTCTTAACTGCTAAACCATCTCACCAGTCCTAGAATTTATTTTTCAAAGTTAAAATCATAATTCCAATGTGCTTTACATCTGTCAGTGGGCTGCTTTTGGATTTGGGAATCACGATGCTATGAAATGGCTATGTGCATGTCATTTCTTTGTTATCTTTACTTTCATTGCTTTTTGTGCAACTGCTATTCTGTATCATAGTGGTTGTACCACCCCCCCAGTACATGGATTTCAGTTTGTCCATATTCTTGCTGGAGAGGTGGATCAGTGATTAACAGACAACCAGTTCCAAGGGATATTGGACACCCTCATCTGTCCTCTTTGAGCGGCGGCCACATACATGCTATATATATGTACATGCAGACAAGCTCATACACATTAAAACAAAAAAATCTAAAAAAATAAAAGTCCAGGATCATTTGCAACCACTAAGCATCACTTTGACTCTCTCATATGTCTTCGGTGCCTTCATTTTCTTTCCCACCTGCAGCACACAAAAATATCATAAGCTGTTTCTTTTTTTTATAATTAAAAATATTTTATGAATACAGGTGTTTTTCCTGTGTGTATGCCTGTGTACCACATGTGTGCCTTTGCCTGTGGAGGCCAGAAGGGGTCATCAGGTACCCTGAATCTGGTGTGGTAGTGAATGCTTTGTAGTTGCTGAGATTGAACCTGGTCCTCTGTTAAAGAGCAGCTAGTACTTTTAACTGTTGAGCTATCTTAATTCCCCATAAGACATTTGTTTTGTATCATTTAATTTTATTATTTCTTTGGACATAGATAGGGTCTTATTATGCAGCTCTGACTGTCCTGGAACTCAATATGACCAGGTGGGCCTCAAACTCAAGGTCCGCTTGCCAGTACGTTGAGTGCTGGGATTAAAAACCTTCACCACTATGCCTAGATTTAGAAGCCATTTAGTGTAAAAAAAAAGAAAAAACCATGGAACAGATTCAAGTTTCTCCATTAAAAAACAAACAAACAGTCCCTGGCGTTATGACTTAGCTTAGAGGCAGGAGGATCAGAGCTCAGGTCAGTCTCAGCCAGCCACCGTGAGGAAACTGTTTTCAGTGTAAATACCTAACAGAGAACCAGGTTCAGTCTCGGCACCCAGGCCACGTGAGGATGCCATGCTCTTGCACATTTGTATGGCAAGAGGTCCAAGACAGCAGCAGTTCAAAGCATGTAGCCCTCTTGTCCCTTGATGTTTGTTAGCTCTTCTAACTGCAAGAGCTCTGCTCCCCATTTCATTAATTCATATGTTCTTCAATCTATGGATCACAAATATTTTTGTCATAAAATTAGCTTCTTGGGTCCTGACTAAATATTTGTAGCCTTTTTGTTTTGAGACAGCATTTGTAGGTAGCCCAGCTAGATCTTGAGCTTATAGTGCTCCCTCAGCTCCCCCCATGTGCCTCCAGTGCTTGGACTATAGACCACTGTTCCTGGCTGTGCTTGCAAGTTTCATAAGGGTAGAATAGTCAGCAAGTACTTATTAAAATATATCAATTACAGCAAGAGCTTCTGAAACTGTATTTTCAGTGTAAATACCTAACAATGTGTTAGGTTAACAATCTAAACTGTATTACAGTGGGTCCAGTCACAGACATTTGTAAAACTATAACTTAATTTTTTTTTTTTTTTTTTCAGGACAGAGTTTCTCTGTGTATTCTTGGCTGTCCTAGACTCACTTTGTAGACCAGGTTGGCCTTGAACTCACAGGGATCCACCTGCCTCTACCTCCCAATACTGGGATTAAAGGCATGTGCCACCAAGCCCGGCCATTACAGACAGCTGTGAACTGCCATATCTGGGATTTGAACCTGGGTCCTCTGGAAGAACAGCCAGTGCTCTTAACCACTGAGCCATCACTCCAGATCTTTTGTTTGTTTGTTTTTTGGCTTCTCTGATGCATGATTTTATGTTACCCAGGCTATCTTCAAACACATGTTTTTTTTTGTTTGTTTGGTTGGTTGGTTGGTTGGTTGGTTTTTCAAGACAGTGTTTCTCTGTAACAGCCCTGGCTGTCCTGGACTTGCTTTGTAGACCAGGCTGGCCTTGAACTCACAGAGATCCGCCTGCCTTTGCCTCTGCCTCCTGAATGCTGGGATTAAAGGCATGTGCCACCACAGCCTGGCCAAACACATGTAAACAAGACTGGCCTTGAATTCCTGATCCTCCTGTATCTACTTCCCAATTCTGGAATTACAAGTGTGTGTCATCATACTGGTGCATGTCTAACTTCTGTTTGTCCCCCCATATGTATTTGTTTATTTAAGTATGTGTGGTGGGGAAAGGTTACACATATGCCACTGTGTACATGTGTTAGAGAACACTTTTGTGGGCTTGTTTCTCTACACTTTTATGTGGCTTCTACCTCAGGTCACCAGGTGGGAGGCAGGAAAAGTATCCAATGGACCATTTGTTTATTCTTTTAAAAGGACAAATGTATGGTTTAATTGATATTTGAGGGAATTGTCTTGTAAATGAACTGTCATATTAGAACAATATATATGATTATACTATTGAGAATTGGCCAGCTTGCATAGATCTATCTCATGGATGTAAACATTCTTTTCCATTCTGTATTGAGAGAGGATGTATTTATGGGTTACCAGGGTAATTTAAATTAACTCTATGTATATTTAATCTCCCAGTAGTGATTTATTTGCTTTTGACTGAGCCTTGGTGTTGGACCACTTAAAAAGACAAAAGTCAAAGTCAGGCTTGGTGGTAGGCAACTGAAATTCCAGACCTTGGGAGGCTGACAGAGAGAACCTAAAGTTCTGAAACAGTTTGTGCTATGCAGACACATAACCAGACTCTGTTGCAACCTCCCCACACTTCAACAAAATAAAGACAATCTAATGTAGGCATGAACTCTTTTTGATACAAGGTCTCTTGTTTCTCAACTTTTTAAAAGCTAAATAACAATAATAATTGGATTAATAACTTTCTAAGTCATTATCAAGCCCCCAGTCCCTAGAACTGCATGGAGAATAAAGGAGTGATTGTAATGATGGTTACCATGGTTCTGCAACATGGCTGACTGCAAAATCTGCCTCATAGCTGATGATGACCTTGAACTCTATCCTCATTTCCATTTCTAAATGTTTCTATCCTCTCCACACCCTGTTCAAAGCCTGAACTCTTAGAACTCTTTTTTGTTATTGTTGGTGGTCTTTTTGAGACAAGGTTTTTCTGTGTAACAAGAACTGGCTGTCCTAGATTCAATCCGTAGACCAGACTGTCCTCTAACTCACAGGAGTTTTCCTGCCTCTGCCTGCCAAGTGCTGGGATTAAAGGAGTATACCACCATGCCCAGCTTTAGAACTCTTAAAGTTCATTACTCAGATATGATAATGGGCAAAAGGGAGTTTAAAAAGTTATGTTCACTTGTGCATACTGCTTGTGGGAAACTTTCATAAACTTATAGGCTTTTATTATTTTTGGTAATGATAAAAATAGTCTACTTTAAAAAGGGCTTTTGAATTCATTTTTATACAAAGAAAGGCTGTTTTTCCTTATTCATTTAGCATTTTGTTTAGTCCTCTTTGACTACACTCATTGTAATTTATGTTTATGATTCTGTGTCCTCTTTGTTTTTTTTTTTTAGAAATAGGAATTTTATTCAGAGACCCACTATTAAAATGTTATAATCATGTTTTTGAAGTTTGAAATTACATAGTAAAATAATTTCTCAGAATCATGTTCTGTTAGGTTGCATGTGTGTGATTCTAATGAGGGGACAAACATTTAAGTCTATGTTGTAAATGCTAACATTGTAAATGCACTAAACGGGACTGGAGAGATGACTCAGCAGTTAAGAGCACTGGCTGTTCTTCCAGAGGACCCTAGTTCAAATTCTAGCACCATATGGCAGTTCACAGCTATCTGTAATGGCTGGGCGTGGTGGCACACGCCTTTAATCCCAGCAATCGGGAGGCAGAGGCAGGTGGATCTCTGTGAGTTCAAGGCCAGCCTGTTTACAAAGTGAGTCTAGGACAGCCAAGGGTACACAGAGAACCCTGTCTTGAAAAACCAAAAAAAAAAAAAAATGCACCAAATGTTTCTGATGGAATCAGAATTATTGTAATGTAATATACTCCACTACTTTTATTTAAATTTTTAGGTATTTGGTGGCTTACCCAGATACACTGTTTTCCTTAAGTTCTTTTTTTTTTTATGTGAGATTTGTAATTTTTTTTTTAGTTAACATTTATTTATTCAAATTACTTCTTGGTCACAGTCCCCTCCCTCCATGAGACTGGGTCCCAGCCTCCCACCCTCTCCCCCACTGTCTCTCCTTGGGTGAGAGTCCCACTCTTATTAAGTCCCCTCACTTTAACAGTCACATGATAGCTAAGAACTTCCTTTTGCCCTGGTGCCCAACAGTCCAGCTAGAGTAAAGTGTTTCACTAACAGGTAACAGGTACCTGTGCCCCCTTACCTTTTTTTTTTTTTTTTTTGGTTTTTCGAGACAGGGTTTCTCTGTGTAACAGCTCTAGCTGTCCTGGAGTCGCTTTGTGGACCAGGATGGCCTGGAACTCACAGTGATCCGCCTGCCTCTGCCTCCCAAGTGCTGGGATTAAAGGCATGTGCCACCACTCCTGGCATCCCTTACCATTTTCTAAGGGATCTATATGGAGACCAAGTTGCCTATAGTCTATATATGTATAGGGGGGCTTGGTCTGGTCTATATATGCTTTTTTTTTCTTTTTTTTGGTTAGTGTTTCAGAGTCTGTAAGCCTCTAGGAGCCTAGATTGGGTGGTTCTGTTGATCTTCATGTTCTTACCACCTCCTACATTGTCTCTGCTTGTGTTTTCTTTATTGCTTCTAGTTCCTAGGTCTTGTACTGATTTATTCATTCCCTTCCTTCTCCAGCTTGTCTTTGCCTGTTTTTCTTTCATGGTGTTGTCCCTTTCTTTCTCCTGTTTGATTGAGTTTTAATGGATGTCGTTATTGGATTTCTCCATTGCTTTCATCAGTTGGATTGAGTTTTCCTGGATGTTTTTAATAGATTTCTCCATTACTTTCATCTGCTGGATTGTGATCTCTTTAAACGGTTTAAGGGATTTATTTTCTTCTTCTAAGGCTTCAATCATTTTCATAAGTATAATTTTCTCATCATTTTCTTGGGTTTCTGCTGTGTGAGGATGGTCTGGGCTTGCTGTTCTAGGACAGCTGGGTTCTGGTGCCATCTTGCCCTGGTTTTTGTTGTTTGTGTTCCTTCATTAGCCTTTAGCTATTTGGTTGTTCCAGTCATTGGTTGGTTGTTCCTGGTGTCCACTAGGTTTGGTGCCCTAGAAAGAGTCCAGATCTGGAGGCTGGGTGTTTCTGTATGATCGTTTATAACCTGGAGATCCAAAGTGTCACTTGGGAAAGTTGGTAGGGCTGCCCCCCCCCCTCCCCTGTGGCTGCAAGTGAGACCTCTCCAGGAGCTCTCCCAGAGGCAGTGGAGCTGTGTCTGGAGACCAGAAGCCTGATGGAGTGTCTCTGGTACTATGTAGTGGTTGCCCTGGGTCACTAGGAGTGTCTGGAGGCCAGAGGCCAGGGAAGCACCCCTGTGGCTGCTAGTAGATCTCTCTGAGGGGCACTCCCAGGGGCAGCAGGGTGGTGTGGGGGTGTCTGGAGGCCAGAAGTCTGAGTGAGTGTCTCTGTCGTTATGTCACTGGGAGTGCCTAGAGGTCAGAGGCCAGGGAGGCACCCCTGTGGCTGCTAGTGAGATCTCTCCAAGGGGCTTTCCCTGGGGAATTGGGGCAGAGCGGAGGTGCCTGGAGGTCAGAAGCCTGACTGGTTGTCTCTGGAGCTATTCAGTACTTCACCTGAGTCACTGGAAGCACTGGAGACCAGGGGCCAGGGAAGGGCCCCTGTGGCTGCTAGTGAGATCTTTTCATGGGGCACTCCCAGGGGCATGGGGCAGAGCAGAGGGACCTGGAGGTCAGAAGCCTGGCCTAGTGTCTGACTCTATTCTGCTGTTGACTCAGGTCACTAGGAGCACCTGGAGATCAGGGGCGCCAGGGAAGGGCCCCTGTGGCTACTAGTGAGACCTCTTCATGGGGCACTCCCAGGGTCAGCAAGGTGGTGTGGTGGCTCTTGGGGACCAGAAGCCTGACTGAGTGTTTCTGCCCAGAAGTAATGTGTTCTAGGGCAACTTCCCTAAGCCAGCGGGGGTCCATCAGTTCCCCATCAGCACGTACGTACGTGTTTCAGGTGTGTGGTCGTGGTCTTCCCCTGATACTCCTACGGAATCCCTGGAGCAGCTTGGGCCACTTGGCCAAAAGCACTGTGATCCAGTACAGTCTGTGTCATTTGGGCAGCTATGCAATGGCCCAGAACTGCTTCACTGCTCTAGGTCTGGAACTCTTGATGCTGCAGATTAGATGCTCTGATGAGGTGCATGGTGCATGCACTAATGCACTAGCAGGATGTTCAAAATGAAGTCTGAGCAGTCACAGTGCTGTCTCTCAGCACAGCTCAGCAGCCTTCTAGCTCAACCACCTGCTGGTCAACCAGATGCCACCATGGTGTAAATCCCAGGGACAGTCACCCTGATCTTGCCATTTCCATGGCTTTGTCAGTCCTCTTGTGGGTGCTGGAATGACTTTGTGGAAGCTGGTGAGGACCTCTGTCTGGAGGTTGGAGCTGCCAGCCCCGGTCCCAAATCTCTCAGACCCACAAGCTCTTCTTGGTATGAAGTGCTCCTGCTCCTGTGTCTGGCTCTTCTGTTTTCCCGAGTGTCTGGAAGTCTAGCACAGGGACTTTTATTGTCCCTAGGCTTGCTGGGTGAGCCAACATGAGTTCGAGCCTCTCAGATTGCTGCTAATTGAGAGTACATTTCTGTAGTGATGTAGCTGGTTTCTCCTCCCTCAGAATGTGTCCATGCAGTTCGCTGCCATTTTATCTCTGCCCCTATTTGTTTCTTTAGAGCAATAAGTAAGCTTCTTTCTAGAACCTTTTGTTTCCTCTACTGATTTTGAACCCAGAAGCATTTGGCTGTGAGTTAGTGCAAGATGTTGAATTGTTCTCATATTCATTGTCTTCTAAGAATTTTGAAGATATACATTTCACTTTATTTTTATATATGTATATGTATTTATGGTTTTTTGAGACAGGGTTTCTTAGTGTATCCTTGGCTGTTCTGGACTCACTTTGTAGACCAGGCTGGCCTTGAACTCACAGAGATCCATCTCCCTCTGCCTCCTGAGTGCTGGGATTAAAGGTGTGTGCCACCACGCCCGGCAATTAGGCCAGCTATGAACTGCCATGTGGTTGTTGGTATTTGAACTCGGGTCCTTTGGAAGAGCAGCCAGTGCTCTTAACCTCTGAGCCATCTCTCCAGCCCCCCACATTTCACTTTAAACATCTTTAAAGAAACAATAAAAATATGCTTTTTTGTTTTTGTTTTTTTTTTTTTTGAGACAGGGTTTCTCTGTATAACAGCTCTCGCTGTCCTGGGCTCGCTTTGTAGACCAAGCTGGCCTTGAACTCACAGAGATCCGCCTTCCTCTGCCTCCCAAGTGCTGGGATTAAAGGCGTGTGCCACCACTGCCTGGGAGAAATATGCATTTAATTAAATTTTGCCATAGTACAGTGACCGTCTCTGAGAAAACCATCGGGACATTTGTTTCCAGTTAAAGGGTCACTGTTATAGGACACAATTAGTGTTATTTGGCTTTTCGAGGCATGGTCTACTATTACTTTTACTATCAAGTTATGACCTGGATTTAATCACCAGGACCCACATGATGAGAGACAACTCACAAAAGTTTCTCTCTGACCTCTACATATATGCTGTAATATATTCTAGAAAAGAACTGTTAAGAACTACTCACAGAAATCAAAGAAGTTTGTAAAATATTACTATCTCTGGCTGTACAACTGAAGCATGACCTTTCTTTTTCACAAATAAATGAAGTAGTTGGTTACCTTGACTTGCAAATACTGTTCACATGCCTTGTGATTGCTGGACTAAGATAGGACTCCAAGATAGTTTTCCTGTGTGAGACATATGTTCAGTTGCTAGAACTCCATGGAGAATAAAGGAGTGATTATAATAATAGTTAACATGATTCTGCAGTTTTAGAATATGCTAATTTAGATTTCCAGAATGGGGGTCAGGGCTGCTCCCCTCTTCGAGTGTAGTAGGAAATGCTTTTTTATTCTTCACCTTAGTTTTATCTAGAAAATAGTGGTAAACTGTGTGTGTGTCCTACAGGGTTATTATGGTTGAGAGCTTGATAATGACTTAAAAGTTATTAATCCAATTATTATTTAGCTTTTTAAAAGTTGATTTTTGGCAGTTTCATACATGTATATAGTGTATTTTGATTACTCTCTTTCACTTTCTTATCTATTTCTCAGCTTTATCAACCCCCACCCACCCAAGCCTACCAACCTTTTTCCAGATTCAAGACTGTTGGTTATGTTCTGTGTCCCATTTAGTTTAGCCAGGACCATCTGTGTGACCTTTGGGCTAGAGATCTCCACCGGAGCCTAGTAGGGTCATCTTGTGATTACCTTTCTTCCCGAATCTATCAGTAATGAGGAGTAACAATTATTTTTATCTTTTTTGTTTTATTTGAGATTTAATATTGTAGGAAAGCCAGGTTTATTGGCTTATGTATTGTAATCCCAGCACTTGAGTAGCTAAAGCATGTGCATCCAGGGAGATTGTGAGTTTTGATATAAGGACACCTTTTCTCAAAGGAAAGAAAAGTAATGTCAGCAGTGGGGCAGAAACATATCTCTAGGCTGTCACTCTTAGCAGCCCAAGGAGTTCCTTAAATGTTTTTGGTACCTTAACACAAGTAAAGCTTCATTCTTGGCTTCCTGCAGAGAGTAATTACTGGATAAGCCTGAATGAAGCAGACTGGTGTTTATTAAAAGACACTTTTAAGCATGAGGGCTAAGAGAAAGAGAGTTACTTGGTAGAAACTAAGTCATACCCTAGAACATGATAGTGGATTAGGACGATGGAGGAGTTTGGAAGCTTTTGGGAATTTCCTTATCCTGCATGTTTCATGGGCCCATTCATTCTATTTCCTCCTTTCTCTGTTCCTCTTTTGATAATTGAGATTATTAGATGGCTTTATCAGTGGAATTACAGTTAGGTAAGAAAAAACTAAGCCACTAAATTTTCACAAGGGAATTAGAGTTTTTACTGTTAATCTCTGATATTCCTAGAAAACTTCAGGTTTTATAGTTGGGATGGGAGAAATCTTTAAGCAAATGTTGATTATATCATAATTTTTGATTCTTAGCTGGGGAGAGGGGTGACAGGTGAGGGACTCATTTTCTTTTCATGTGCCCATAGGTTTTCCTATCCTGTGTCAATGGAGAGAAATTTTGGTTTTGAAACAGAAACAATGCATGGAATTGGTGATTTTCATAATAGTACATGAATGAAGTTAATAAGAATTAACATTGGTCTTGCTCAGAATATCTTTCTTTTTCTTTTGCAGAAGATTCTAGTGTTTCGGAACCTCCAGAAAATGAAAGGAAAGCAAGTTTGTCATATTTCCAAAATCAAAGTGGAATACAGTATATTGACTTGTCTTCTGATAGTGAAGATGTTTCCCCAAATTGTTCCAGTACAGTTCAAGAGAAAAAATTCAACAAAGACACAGTGATTATAGTGTAAGTCATTTAATAGTCAGTTATGTTTGCACATGTTAGTTTTCAGAAAGAGGTAATTTGAAGTATTTGTGTGATTATTTTTGCCTTTATTCATCTCATCTTTACTGTTGTTCTCTCCTGTTTTCTAGAAAATGATTTTTAATAAAAGATTTAGTGAGAAAAAGTTGATACTAACACTCTATAGATGAGGAAATGATTTTTACTAGTTAAGTGCCCTTCAGTCACCTATTATTGGGTTATGATGAGTTACTGAGTTCAGAAATTTTTGGATTTTTTTTTTTTTTTTGGTTTTTCGAGACAGGGTTTCTCTGTGTATCCTTGGCTGTCCTGGACTCACTTTGTAGACCAGGCTGGCCTCGAACTCGCAAAGATCCGCCTGCCTCTGCCTCCCAAGTGCTGGGATTAAAGGCGTGCGCCACCACCGCCCGGCTGGATTTTTTTTTTTGAGACAGGGTTTCACTGTGTAGCCCTGGTTGTCCTGGAACTCACTCAGTAGGCCAGGCTTGCCTCAAACTCACAGAGAGCTACTTGTTTCTGCCTCCCCAGTGCTGGGATTAAAGGTGTGTACCACCACTGCCCAGCAAGTTCAGGAATTTTATCATTTTACATTTTTTGGATGTATTCTATGAGCTGGGTTCCATTTTGTTCTTTTTTTTTTCTTAGCAAAGAGCAATGAGCAGATAATCCCCATATTCTTGCCCTCTAGAAACTTCTAATTTAGCTGGAAAGGTAAACAGTAAAGCATGCAGTGTGTCAAAGAAAAAATAAGGGAAATAAGGATTCTGGACCTTAATATTACTTTCAAAGAAAGATTTCATTGAGAAGATGATGTTGAGCAAAGACCTGAGGGAATAACATGTTTAATGGCTCTGAGGTGGTAATTGCCTAATGTTTGTCAGGAAAGTAGGAGGCAGGTCATGAGGTGAATATCTCAATGTAAAGTATAGGGTAGAGGTGGCTCTTCATTATAGACAGTGTCTCATACTGTGTTTAGGTTGGCCTGTGTAGTAGAGGCTGATTTCTAAGGTGTGAGGTCTTCCTGCTTCAGCCTCCTGAGTTCTAGGATTATAGTCATGTACCAGGAATCCTGACTTGTTGGTTGTCATTCTAGATGAAATGGGAAATGCAAAGAGAATATTGAGCAGACGTAAAGTAATCTTAGATCTTCAAAAGATCTTGGTAATTATGTGCTGACAGTAGTAGAGCCAGTCATGCTACTGTTACCCTTCAGTAAAACATACTGGAGAGTCAAATGCAGCCCATACTTGTGCAAGTGAAAAGTGATTACACTTTAGACATTCTTTGAAAGTAGAACAGAGACAATGTGTTCATTGATTTCATGTGGGTTTAGAGAAAGAGTCACCCCATCACTTTTAGCTGAGCAAGTGGCAGGATGAAATTACCTTTTACCAAGAAAAGACTTTGTTGTATTGGGGAAATAACTTTAGAATGCAAGTTAGCAATTCAGTCTTATGGGTATAGTGTCAAGAAACCTTTTGGATATCTGAATAGAGATTTCAGTGGGGTAGTTAGCTTCTATTCAAGATTTAAGAAGTCTAGGTTGTGATTCCAAATTCAAGAGTCCACAGAGTATTGTTCTATTGACCTACTTACCCACCTATTGTATCTGTCTATCTTTATTTAGTGTTGGGGATCAAACTGAGGACCTTGCACATGTTAGGCAAGTGTGCTATCAAATTTCAAGCTCTTATTTGATCTCTGTATCTCTGGATGCCTTGAATTCATGACCTCCCAATTGCCTTCTGAAGTGTTTTAGGCACAGATACAGGTTTAGATGAAAAAGACAGGGCCTCTAGATTAAAAAGCTTGTTAGGGAGGTGAGATGACATCTATAGAAGGCTCTTTAGAAGGATCAGTCAATTGAGGTGATATTCAACCAGTTATGTGATCTCAGAGGACCCAAGTTCCTTTCTCAGAACCTATTTGTCAGGTCCAACTCCAGTTTAGGGATCTGAGGTCCTCTCTTTGGGCACCAGGCAAACATGTAGTGTATGTTCATACTTGTAGGCAAAATACTCAGTTTCACATAAAATAAAAATAAATCTTAAAAAGAAATTGTTATGTGATTTTTCTAGAATTCAAGCAAAGAGAGTATTCAAGAAAAACAAATGGTCAGATTGGTTTCCTGGTGACAGTTTGATAAGGACTTATCTTAAACTGAACAAAGCCATATTAACATGTCTCATTCTGAAATAGAAAATAGTGAAGCATACTAATGTTTAGTCTCGAGGAAAGTGGATGTATTGGTTTTCCTGACCCCCAGCCCCTACTCCGTTCTACTTTTTATTTTGGAAAAGCTTTAAATTTGTGGAAAAGTTTCAAAAATAATATATCCATCTTGCCTGTAAGAAGAGTCACTGATGATTCATACTTCCTTTATCCTTTAATAAGCAGTTTATTAAATAGTAAATACAATATGGTATTGCCACTCAAAATGGTGATTTGTTGTGTTTTTTTTTTTTTTTTTTGTTTTTTTGTTTTTTTGTGACAGGGTTTCCCTGTGTAACAGCCTGGCTGTCCTGGACTCGCTTTCAAAGACCAGGGTGGCCTTGAACTCACAGAGATCCGCCTGCCTCTGCCTCCCTAGTGCTGGGATTAAAGGCGTGCGCCACCACCGCCCGGCCCAAAATGGTGATTTGTAAATAAGGAATATGTCTTGAAGTTTAAGTTAAGGTACTAATTTCTTCAGCGAGAAAAATCTTGGAGTGATAAAGAAATTAGCTATACTAAGCAATTTCTTTAATAACAGTTCAGTTTTTTTCTCATCAGGTTTTAAGTTGCTTTATGTTGTGTGGACATGTAATCAGTTGGAGTGCTAGCAGTCAGCCCTTGGACCATGAATTGAATGAGATTTTATAACAATTTTTATTCAGAATTATAGAGTGGATTAATTTATTGTTGTTAATATTTTGAGTTAGGGTCTCATTCAGTTGTAGCCCAGGCTGGCCTTAAATACCTAGCAAATTCTGCTTTATGCTTTATGCTTGTCTTTGTCAGGTCTTTTTAATTTCATTTGCTATGAACTGTAAGCATGTTTTTCATTATAACTATCTTTAAAAGTGACAGGCCAGCTTTTCTTAGGATACCTCTAAATTTGAAATTTTCTGCTCTTTATGATTAAATGTAAACTTAGTGGAAGGGATACTTCAGAAATGATCTTGTGCCTTCTTCACCATGTCATGTAATAGGAAGTGAATAGTATCAGTTTATCTTAGTCTTTGCTCATTTGTTTTTTCTGACCTGAGCTGGTTTCCCTAGTGAGTTACCATTTTTTCCTTTGTAATGATTACACAGACTGTGGAGAGATCTTCAAGGTTTGATAACACTCATGTCCATTTTTATCCTGTATTCTTGCCTCCGTTGGCAATGCTAATTATAAAATGGTATTTTGTCTGTCATTTTAGAACTTATACTTTATTCTCACTCTGTTTGTGGCTCAAGATGTGAGCTCTCACCTGCTGCTCCAGGCACAATGCCTTTGCTCTGCCATTGTGGACTCTAATCCACTGAAGAAAGTATAAGCCCCAAAAGAACTTATACTTTTATAGTTTTCTACTATATAGAAACTTCACCCTTTTCTCCTGATTTATTCATTTCTTTTTTTTTTTAATTTATTTTTATTTTGCAAGTGTGAATGTCTTTTTTTTTTTTTTAAAGATTTATTTATTTATTGTGTATACTGTGTTCTGTCCGCAAGTACCTGCAGGCCAGAAGAAGGCACCAGATTTCATTGTGGATGGTTGTAAGCCACCATGTGGTTGCTGGGAATTGAACTCAGGACCTCTGGAAGAACAGTCAGTGATCTTAACCTCTGAGCCATCTCTCCAGCCCTTATTCATTTATTTCTATATAGAGTATAGCAAATATCAATATAGACTCTTAGATGCTTATTTATTCAATGGCTTATAATCTTACCCATTTTGATGTACAAATTGCTGTGTTTAGTTGGATAATGACTCCCTTCAAATAGGCTGCTCTATCTGGTAAGGTTATTACTTATTTTTTGTATCTTTCCCTTCCAGCATGAAGAGACTTTTCCTGACCTTAGGCATGAAGTTAGAATGAGCCATAGCTCTGGTTCATTTTAGTAGGGAATGAGTGGTATTTAACAATTTTTGAATTGTATTCTTTCTTTGCTGTTGTATGAGTGTTAATGGCATTGTCCTTCAAACAGAATGACATAGGTTCTCAGCCTGGGGAAGAAAGAGAAAGGGGAAAAGGCAGGATGTGGTGGTGGTACAAGCCTGTAATCTAAGGATTTGAGAGATGGAGGCAAGGAGGCAGAGGCAAGTGGATCTCTGTGAGTTTAAGGCTAGTCTGGTCTACAAAGTGAATCCAGGACAGCCAGGGCTGTTAAACAGATACCCCACCTTAAAAACAAAAAAAGAAAAAGAAAAGAAAAGAGAGGTGGAGGCATGAGAATCAAGAATTGAAGGCCATGTTCAGTTGCACATTTTCAGTGAAGGGCATCCTATAAATGAGGCCCTGTGTCTTAGTTTCTTTTCTTGTTGCTGTGATTGAATACTCTGATAAGAGTTGTGTTTACTCATGCTAGCCTTGCTGTCTCATCCTGTACAGTCCAGGGTCCCTCACACAGGAAATGATCCTGCCCATAGTTAATGTGGGTTTTCCCACATCACTTAACATGAGCAAGATAATTCTTCACACATATCCCCAGAAGCTCACCTCTCAGGTGATTTTTAGATTTTTTTCTTGTTGACAGTTCTCAAAAGAAAAAGAGAGAAAAGTTAAAAGTAAAGGTGAGAGAGTGAGTGTTTTAGTTTCAGAGCCTGCATTCCTGCGTGCGTGTGTTGGGATAAGTGAGTCAAGTCTGCTCTAGATGTCAAACAGAGCACAGTGGAAAAGATGAAAATAGTTATTATAGTATAAACCCTCTTGTGTAATAATTTTTTTGTTTGCAGAGATGATTTTTTCCTCACAGCCAGTGGGACCTCTCTGATTTTATCTCTGAGATCCTGATAACCTAGCTACTCAAATATTTTGTATCTTTGTGTTAGTGTAGGTTTCATACTGTCTCAGGAGCAGATGTTCAGCATCACTTAGCATGCTGAACATCGACAGAAGCTTAAGAAGGTGGGAAGTTGGCAAATGTGTATAGATATATCAGTGAGAGACAGGGAATTCTCTTTCTTTTTTGCTTCATGGTTTAAATAATCTGAGAACTTTTTCAATGTGTTCTTGTATTTATATTTATATACCTGACAATTTTAAGATGGTAAAAGTTCTTATCCTTTGACATATATTGATTATATCTAATATTCCTATAAATGTTCTCTGTATCATGACAGAAAGCATTAGTGGATTACATTAAAAATTGTGTTTTCCCATGTGATAATATTTGTAGCTCAGAGCCATCTGAAGATGAAGAGTCCCATGACCTTCCTTCTTTTACTCAAAGAAATGATGCTTCAGAACTGGAAGACCTTTCAGAATTAGAAGATCTTAAAGATGCTAAGCTTCAAACATTGAAGGAACTTTTTCCACAAAGAAGTGATAGTGATCTCCTAAAGGTTGTACCTTTTTAAAAATTGTACTTTAAAGACTTTTTTTTTCAAGTTATGTGTATGCACGTTTTGCTTGTGTACGTGCATTGCTTTTGCATGCCTGGTGCTGGTCAAGATCAGAAGACAGTGCCAGATTCCCTTGAACTAGATTCATGCACAATTGTAAACTATCATGTAAGTGCTGAGAACCTGCATTCTCTGCAAAAGCAACAGCTCTTCTCAACCACTGATTAGTCTCTTCATCTGTGCATGGTTACATACATACATACACACTCACCTGCCCACTGCATATCTGTGCAGGTCTGAGCACAGTGTCTGAATCAGTTCTCCCCTTTAACCTTGGGATCTAGGTCATAAAGTTTGTGTGGCAACCTTTGTGCCCACTGATCTATTTAGTTTACTCAGGGTTAGTTTTTATGGAAGTTCTTTGCAACTGTAATGATAAAACAGTCTCCTGAATTCAGTGTTGTAGTTATAATACATAGTCATTTTTCAAAAGATATCTTGATGACTGTGGAGGCCTTCTGGGAACAGGACTGCTAAAAGGCAAATATTTGTGGAAGGCAGTGCTGCAAGGCTATTTTTGCTGGCTCTCAGTGAGTTCCTGAGAACCAAAGAGAATATGCTGCTCTTCTTAAAATTGAAGGTGGTTATGCTGGAGATGAAACTGAATTCTACTCACACAAGAGATGTGCTTATGTGTATAAAGCAATAAACAGCATAGCGACTCCTGGAGGTAATCTTAACAAAACTAGAGTAACCTGGGGAAGCATAACTCGGGACTGTGGAAACAGTGGCACAGTCCATGACAAATTCCAAAACAACTTTGTGCAAAGATTGTTGGGTACAGAACTCGTCATGGACTAAACTAATGAAAAATAAATGTGAGTGCATTTATGTGCTGGGTGATGGTGGTGCATCCTTTAATTCCCTGCACTCAGGAAGCAGACGTAGGCAGATACCTTGAGTTTGAGGCTAGCCTGGTCTACAAAGTGTGTTCCAGGACAGCCAAGGGTGTTAAATAGAGAAACCCTGTCTTGGGAGGGAAAAAAAAAGAGTGTATTTGTGCTCTTGGTTTGTTTTTGTTTTTTGTTTGTTTTCTTTTCTTTCTTTTTTTTTGGTTTTTGGAGACAGGGTTTCTCCGTGTATTAGCCCTGGCTGTCCTGGACTCACTTTGTAGACCAGGCTGGCCTTGAACTTACAGAGTTCCGCCTGCCTCTACCTCCTGAGTGCTGGGATTAAAGGCATATGCCACCATGCCTGGCTGCTCTTGGTTTTTTAAAAAAGATATCATATTTGAATTTTCAGTAATAAGTGTAAGGTCCCAAAGTAAAATTTCCCATAGGGCTTAAACACTGATCACACATTCCCTCACTAGATGACACTTCCTCTGTTTGTTCCTACATAGTAAGATCCTTGTGAAATAGTTCTTCAGGTGTTTATTTTCAAACGTGTCTGTTTTCCTTGTTAGTTGATTGAATCAACAAGCACTATGGATGGAGCCATTGCTGCTGCCTTGCTGATGTTTGGTGATGCAGGTATGCTTTCTTTAGCTGTGCATCCTGAGTACTGATCACAGGTACCATCTGTTAATGTGTATCTGCCATTTACTCCCAACTTTGTGACGTGCCGGTAGCTTCAGTTTCTGGCGAAGAAACCAGCTTAGGAGGGTAGGTAGTGAACCTCACTGATATCATACAGCTGTTTGACGACTGTTTTGTGCAGATCAGATTCTTTAATTCACACTTTTGGAAGTCATGTTTACTCAACTCTCCTTTTTAATTGCATGGTCATTTTGTTTATAGGTCTAAAAACCCAAGTCAGTAGGAATGTAATTAAGTGTTGTGGAAAACCCTAGCTGGAAGCCAGCATTCTTTAATTGTGTAAGAATAGAAGCTGTTTTAGGCTTCTGATGGAAAACCAAATGGATCTAAAGGGACTGAGCATATAAAACATCTTCAGTTATTTAGCAGTTTTGATTTTCCTTTTATTTGTATGTGTCAAAATAGTTCTGTAAAAGGCACCTGTAAAACTACTAAAAGGAATATAAATTGATACAAGTATATACTCTATTAACAGCTTTAAAATTTTATTTTCATGAATGATTGTGTATTGAGGCAGGGTTTTGCTTTGTAAACTAGGTTGACTTTGAACTGACATTCCTCTGCCTCAGCTTCCAGAGTTCTAAACTTACAGGTATATCTTGCCCACCCACAAAGCACATATTAGATTACGAAATGTAAAACTTAGTTTACATTAATATAACATGGTTTACTTTATCACAGATAGCTCCTGACTTCATCTGGATTTATGTAGTTTTAAGGGGTCTTTAAGGTACTGCTTTGTAATTCTTCATATGATTAGTTTTTTTATTCTTTCCTGTTGGTATTATGTCTTACTTGTTATACTAATAAAGTAAATATCCTTCATAAATTTTAGGTTATTCTTCTAGGCAAGATTTCACATTAAGTTGCTTAATCAAAAAGTATGCCCATTTATATGTACTTCTATGTTACTTTTACTAAAAGTTGTACAAGTTTTTGATTTCAACAGTGCATACCCATTTCCCTGAGTAGATTTTTCTATTGACTAAATGCTTTTAAACTTAAAATGCATACCACCCCCCCCAAAAAAAACCCAAAACCCAGAAACAATAATAACACGCCATCACTTTCAGTAGGTTGTGTACCTCATTTTCTGTCCTCTCACTGGATTGTCTCTAGTGGATTCAAAGTATGATACAATTTCCTTCTTATTAAATCCTTATGTACCTTAATTTCCTCCAGTTTTGAGAAGGGAACAGTATTATGTGGGTACCATGTGCACAGAATACCAAGGATATGTTTTGTATCCACTCCTTGGTGGGCTGGGACAGTGCTGCCCACCTTTTCTGGGTCTTTGTTTTGTTTTGTTTTTTGGTTTTTCGAGACAAGGTTTCTCTGTATAGCCCTGGCTGTCCTGGACTCCCTTTATAAACCAGGTTGACCTCAAACTCACAGAGATCCTCCTGTCTCTGCCTCCTAAGTGCTGGGATTAAAGGCGTGTGCCACCACGCCCTGCCTCTTCTGGGTCTTTGTCTCCTTTGCAGTGAGTGGCATAAATAATAATGTCAAACTCCCTCCGGGCGTGGTAGCGCACGCCTTTAATCCCAGCACTCGGGAGGCAGAGGCAGGTGGATCTCTGTGAGTTCGAGGCCAGCCTGGTCTACAAAGCGAGTCCAGGACAGCCAGAGATACACAGAGAAACCCTGTCTCAAAAAACCAAACCAAAACAAACAAACAAACAAATAAACAAAAACCCAAAAATAATGTCAAACTCATTGGTTGTGAAGAATTGATAAAGCTGATGCTGTTTCACTCTGATGACCGGTGCATGTTGTTCTTAGTGCCAGCAGAGCAGAGAAATGCTACTGCAGCAGGGCCATCACTTTGTGAAGTTTTAAACTTAGAATTCATTTTGAGTAAGGGTATTTTGGTTTGTTTGTTTTAGGTTTTTCGAGACAAGGTTTCTCTGTGTATCTTTGACTTTGTGACAGCCCTGTCTTTGCAGATAAGAATGGATTTGAACTCATATCAACAGTCTTTTTCCTTGTCTCAGAACTTTCTGAAATGTGTAGCTTCCATTAGCACAAGAGTGGCATGGTGGCCTTGGAAATTTGATGCATTTTCTTTTTTTGTTTTCATATTGTTCTTTAATCTTTCTTTTGAAAACAGGCTGTAGAATAACCATTGAGTTATAAACACTAATCTTTTCTTTTTTGTCTTAAACAATGTCTCATTTGATGTCTTACCTTAACAAGTATTATTATTACTCTTCAACTGCTAGGTAGCACCTGCTATTTTATGTACTGAGGACTTACAAAGAAACCTGATACCTGATCCCAACCTGCCTTGGTGAAGGTTACAGTCACACTTAACTTCAACCAACTGAGTTTATTCCTTTTATTTTTGCTTGGTTCTTACATCTCACTTAAATGCTATGGCAAATTATAAGGAAACAAGAAATTGGGACTTTCTTGTTCTTTAAATAACTTTGTCTTCTAAATCTTGGGATGAACAAGACATCAGGCATCGTTTTTAGTATCATCAACATTGAGGTATTGTGTAGAACAGATAGCTTAACTATGCTGAAGATAACTTGATCTTCAGTATACCATCTGTTCTTAAGACGGGGCATTATTCTGGACATTTTGATATATTTTTCTAACAAAAGGCTTTTCAAATACCTGTGAATAATCTTAGATAGGTATGCCAGTCTTGACTTTCAACATTGGTTTCAGCATAATTGCAATCTGTAAATATTATTAGCCTTGAATAATAAATAAGGGGGTTGTTTTTAAACTTAAAAATTTTTAGTTATGCATACTGAGGGTTTTTGGTTTTGTTTTTTTAGATTTATTTTTTGTTGTTTGGTATTTTGCCTGCAGGTATGTCTGTGTACCACTTGTGTACCTGGTGCCCACTGGATCCCCTAGAACTGGAGTTACAGATGCCATGAGCCATCATGTCATCATGTTGGTTGTTGGGAACTGAAGCCAGGTCCTCTGGAATATTAGCAGTGATCTTACTACTGGGCCATCTCTTTATCTCCCACATACTGAGTTTAAAAGACTACGTACATAACTCCACTTTTTACTTTATGAAATAAAAAAATAAGAATTTATTGATGTCAGAGAGAAGACTCCAGTTAGGTCTTTGTAGGTAAAAAATAAGCATGTGTATGTTACATAACAGAAACTATCTAGATTGAAACTTTTTTTGAGTAAAATATTACTATCAGTGCTCTCTTAAATATACAAACTATATGTGTGACGATGAAGTTTTTTTTTGTTGTTGTTTTGTTTTTTGTAAGTTAATGCATGGTGGTATATGCCTCTAATTCTAGTACTTAGGAGCCAAGAAAGAAGCAGGTGGATCTCTGAATTCAAGGCCATCCCTTTCTGAAAAGAGAATTCTAGGACAGGGCTGTTACACAGAGAAACCCTGTATTGAAAAACAAAAAACCAAAACAAAACAAAACAAAGTAGATGCTGGGTATACAGTAAGGATGTATTATGAAATGAACTAGTAGGAAACATTAAGTATTGATACTAACATGATTGTTAGTCTGTAGAAAGCCAGTATTCAGTTTTCTCTCCACATTGTGAAGTTTTAAACTTAGAATTCCAAAGCTGCCATTTATGTATTCATTTTGAGTAAATGTACTTTGTTGTTTTGTTTTTGTTTTTGTTTTTTAAGGCTTTTTGAGATGGGGTTTTTCTGTGTATCCTTGACTGTCATGGACTCACTTTGTAAACCAGGCTGACCTTGAACTCACAGAGATCTGCCTGCCTCTGCCTCTGCTTCCCAAGTGCTGGGATAGCTAGAAACTGGAAACAACCCGGATATCCCTCAACCGAAGAGTAGATTAAAATACTGTGGTACATCTACACATTGGAATACTACTCAGCTATCAGAAACAATGAAATAATGCAACTTGCAGCCAAATGGATGGAACTAGAGAAGCTCATCCTGAGTGAGCTAACCCAAACTCAGAAGGATGCACATGGCATCTATTCACTTATAGTCGGATTTTAGCCATGTAGTACAGGATAATTATACTACAACCAATGCACCAAAGGGAACATGAGCATAGACTTTTTTTCCTGTCAGTGAGACACTTTGCCCTAGTGGTGCTGCCTTGTAGACCCCCAGTGTATGAGGAGGCTCTTGGCCCTTATATGACTGCTAAACTGGGGTGAGGGACTGTTATGTAGGGACACTCCACTCCAGAGGAGTGGGATGGAAGGAATAGGGGTAGAGGGTGGGAGGGGTGGAAAGAGGACACTGTGATGGAGATGTAACCTGAAGTAATAAATAAATATTTAAAAAAAAGAAAACTAAAAGAAAGGAAATGAATATATCTATATTTTTATTAAAAAAAAAAAAAAAAAGACGTGCACCACCATGCCCAGCAATTAAGTGTACTTTATTGTAAGTTAGAAACATCAAATAGAGGCTGGAGAGATGGTTCAGCAGTTAAGAGCACAGACTGTTCTTCCAAAGGACCTGGATTCAAATCCCAGCACCCACATGGCAGTTCACAGCTGTCTGTAATTGCTGGGCATGGTGGTGCACGCCTGTAATCCCAGCACTCGGGAGGCAGAGGCAGGTGGATCTCTGTGAATTCAAGGCCAGCCTGGTCTACAGAGTGAGTCCAGGACAGCCAGGAATTCACAGAGGAACACTAACTCAAAAGAAAAAAAGCAAAAACAAAAGCCATCAAATAGTTCTGTAGAAGTAAATCATTAAATTATTTACCAGTATTTATATTTGATTGGTCAGTGGTGTTAATTTTTTTTTGTTTTTTGGTTTTGATTTTTTGAGACAGGGTTTCTCGGTGGTAGCTTAAATTCTTAATTTGTCATTATAAGTGGTCACAGAGACACCTAATGAATTTTGACAAGCCTTAGCCTGACTTGGGCAATCTTAGCCCATCTAAGCTAGCTCATTCTATTCCTCAAATATGACCCCATATATACATACGTCCCCTTGGCTATTATTCTCCACGCTATGCCAATGTTCAGACCATGTGGCAGGATCTTCTTCCATCTCTAACCCATGACGTGTGTTCTCTTTCCTCTCTTGGCTTTTTCTCTTCTTCTGGAAGCTTGTCCTAGAAAGATAAGAACAGAAATGTGCCCTAACCCTAGCTCTGGTGTATTCTTTATTGGTAGGTAAGGATTAAATCCGCCGACCAATTAAATATAATTTAAATACTGGTAAATAACTTAACGATTTACTTCTACAAATGGTGCCCTATGTGAAACTGAAACTTAGTTATCAATTATATTTATTAATAAGTATAAACTGTAATATTAGGCCTGCCGGCCTCCTACCACTCCTGGCCTGCCTTAGCTGGCGGCTTGACTGTACTGGGGATAAAGCCCTGGACTAAGGGTGGCCTTCACCAGCTCCAACCCTAGAGGACTGTAGGCCTCTGGCTATAGGCCTCCTGGCAGGCCCTGACACCTACCCTGTCAGTCCGCTACCAGCTGTTCTGCTGGCCTAATATAAGAGTTTATAGTTACAATATCTGGCAGCTGCCCTACCAGCCACCCTGTCAGGCCTATAGGCCTCTAAGGTGAGTCAGGCCTGTCAATCTCCCAACAGGCCACCAGCTGCTCCACCAGCCTTATTATAACAATTTATAGTTATTAATAAATATATTAGTTAGCAGGATGTGGTGGCGCATGCCTTTAATCCCAGCACTCGGGAGGCAGAGGCAGCCAGATCTATGTGAGTTTAAGGCTAGCCTGGGCTATAGAGTGAGTTCCAGGTCATCCAAGGATGTTACACAGAAACCTTTTTGGTCTCAAAAAAACCAAAAACAAACAAACATATTAGTTAACAGAATTTAGGTTTCAGGTGGTGAAGGCCACCCTTGATCCACGGCTTTATCGCCAGGATGGGTGAGACCGCCAGTTAAGGTGAGCCAGGCCCACTGGCCTCCCAGCAGCCTGGCTGCTCCACTGGCCTAATATCACAGTTTATACTTATTAATAAATATAATTGATAACTAAGTTTCAGTTTCATAGTTCAGTCTTTATCGTCATTGCTTCTAATTTGTGAAGTAAAAATATGAAGTTTGCTGTGGAAAGTAAGTGAGAATTGCATAAAGCTTAGTATGCAATAGGTCCTTATTTACGGGCATCAGCGATGCTGCTCTGAGAGCTTACACTTGATGAGTGACCTTTTCCACTTCTGAGCACTCACTGGAGAGAACTCAGAGTGAGTATTTTTCTGTAGAATTACTTGGCAGGCAGAAGAAAGAAGATTTTTAGCACCAGTAATGTAGTACTTTTTAAATGCAATATAAGAATGGCTTCCCTTTGAAAAGATTGCAAAGAGTCTTTACTTTTCCTTTAATGTATTCTTCTACCTATAGAAGAAAGAATGATCACCTCTCTGTCAGGGCAGCTGACATATATAATACATATCCATATAATATATCTTTACTTTTAGTTTGAATTGATTCTTGTTCCTTCTGTGGAAAATCTGAATAAAATCTCTCTTTTAAAAGGTGGTGGACCCAGGAAAAGAAAATTATCTTCTTCTTCTGAGGCATATGAGGAGGATGAATTAAACGATGATCAGTCTTTAAAAAAGCAACGAGTGGATCGTGTAAGTTACATTTGAATTGCTGTATCAAAACTAGAGTATGTTGAGTATGGAGCTAGTGAGGCGGCTCAAAAGTTAAGAGCACTGGCTGCTCTTCCATAGGACCTAGGTTCCATTCCAACCATGGTGGTTGACAACCCTCTGTAACTCTAGTCCTAGGGGATCCAGCACCTTCTGGCCTCAGGAGGCACTGCAACTGTATGCATGTGGTACATACATGCAGGTGAAAAACCCACATTCTCAAATAAAAATATGTAAATTCTCAAGGAAAAGAAAAGAAAAGGCTATGCTGACTGTGTGGGCATCAGACTTGAAATTTCACCTTAGTATCACCTTCTCTTTTTCACCTCCTAAATGGTTCTGTACTATCATTTTTTATGCCATGCTATTAGATGGTTCTAATGATCAAGCAAATGTTCTGTAAACCATGTTTAAAATATTTTGTTTCCTTTTTGTGGTCATATACAAGTTCCCACAGTGCTATAAATATTAACTGAAGAACTTTTAACATGAGTCGTTAGGTTTAGAGCATGGACTAAACCAATGAACCTAATAAAGACATTAGAAGCCTAAAAACATGGCTTACAAATCATTTGTATTATTGGAATATAGAATATTCAGTTACTATGATTATTTTTTTGAATGAATAGGGCAATTCTTAGGAGTTTAATTTGGTATTTCACACATAATGATTCATGGACCTAATATGTACTTAGATCTAATGATAAACACCTGCTATAAAATAGCCTCTCTGAAGAATGTTGTAGGCTGGAGTTGTACAGCTCAGTTCTACCAGCATGAAACACTTGAGTTTAATCCCCAGTATTACATAAAACTAAGTGTGAAGGCTTAGGCCTGCACCCGAGTACTGGTATTCACTCTAAGAGATGGTGGAGGTGGGATGATCAGAAGTTCAAGGTCATCCTCAGCTATATATTCAGTTCAGTACTAACTTAGACTATGTGAGACTCTGTCTAAAAATAAAAGGCATTGCAGAAGAAAAATGTGTCAATAAGGACAAGGCATAATAAATGAAGCGACGACTATAGCTCAGTGGTAGAATGTTTGCTACAAGGCCTGCAGTCCTGAGTTCAAGCCCTAATATCACCAAAATCATACCTAGAACACACACTTTACCAACAGCAGGAAGCACACATTAGTCTTATGAGTCATGAAGTATGGGACCACTGTGTAGTTTAAAAAAAAAACCCAAAACTGTATATGGAAGGTGTCTGTAATCCCAGCACTTGGGAGGCTGAGGCCAGTTTAATAGCAGCTGCAATTGGAGTCATCATCTTGATTTGTTTATGTTGCTCTGAACAAATTCTCCAAAACCCACCCAGTTTTGCTGTGAGCCAAGCATGTGTATTACATTGGGCTAGAAGAGCAATTTTGTTCTTTACAGACCTCAGGGAAGTGATTGTGATTATTTTTTGAGTGAGCAGGGTGATTCTTAGGAGTTTAATTTGGTATTTCATACATAATGATTCATGGACCTAATATATGCTTTCTGCCATTGGTGAGTAAATGTTCCAGCTAGGTATTCTGGTGCTAGGAAAATAACCATAAGATTAAATCATATAAGCCCATTGAGTCAGATTTGGGTTCAGACTCACTGAAACCCTTGGATATTTTCAGCAAACAGTGACTAATATAGCTGATAGAAGAATAGGATCCTAGAAGAAATACAAACAATACACACAGCAGTCACTGTATGCTGAGTGCTTCATTTATGTTGTCATGCATTTCATTCCAGAAAATGTTGGTTTTGGAGAGCTTTCATTGCTGTTGTTTAGTTCTGGAGATGTGATCCAAAGCTTTGCATGTGCTAAGCACTCACTCACCCCACCCACCTCCATGTCTTATATTATTAAAGAGAAATTCACATAGCATGAAATTACCATTTTTGATGCAGTTTAAAGCATTTAGGACATTCCCAGTGTTGTGCATTCTGACCATGCCTGTCTAGTTCCAAATGTTTTCATCTTTCTGTGAGGGTAGGCTGCACTCAAAAACATGGTCTCCTGGGGAGGCAGAGGCAGGTGGATCTCTGAGTTCAAGGCCAGCCTGGTCTACAAAACGAGTCCAGGATAGCCAGTACTGTCACATAGAGAAACCGTATTTTGGGGATGGGGGGGCAGGTCTCCTTGTTTCTTCATTCCATGGCCCATGACAATCAGCAGTCTGCCTTTTTTTTTTTAATTTTATTTATTTATTATGTATACAGTGTTCTGTCTGCATGTATGCCTGCAGGCCAGAAGAGGGAACTGGATCTCATAGATGGTTGTGAGCCACCATGTGGTTTCTGGGAATTGAACTCTGGACCTCTGGAAGAACAGCCAATGCTCTCAACCTCTGAGCCATCTCTCCAGCCCCAGTCTGCCTTCTTGATCTCTGGATTACATATTCTAGATATTTCTTTCTTTTTTTTTTTCCGTTATTTTTTATTTCTTCAAGTTACATCTCAATCGCACGCAGTCCCCTCCCTATTCCCCCTCCAGTCCCACCCTCAACCCCCCATCCTCTTCCTTTTTTTTTTTTAAGTTTAAGGTATATCTTATTTCCCCCTACAGTTTCCCCTTTCAGTCCAACAAATGGCTCTTTCTCTTATAATAATAAATACAATACAGTACAACAGAGGTAATTAGGCCACAGTTATGAGGGTTATATGGCTTAACGTACATTCCCAATGACCAGTCCATATGTATTTGGTACCTGACTTTAACATTCTGCTATCTAACCATCTCCATGAGTTTAAAGTTCTATATCTGACTCAACATTCATACTAATTGCAACACAATTTTAAAAGTATCTTCTTAGATGTATAACACTCTCTTGACTCCTAAACAACTCAAAATTTAATTATGAGACTCTATTCTTCAATCACCTCAGAGACCTGAGAGGGATAAATATATCTGATTTTATAGGAAGTACAGGGTCTGCAGCTTCCCAAACTAAGAAATGACACACCAGTGGCTGCCTGGACAGTTCCCATTTTCTCTCCATACATTACAGCATCGCTCTTCAGTCGTTTGGCCCCGCTTCTCTGACAGACATTGATTGCAGAACAGGGGTTTTGAAGGACTTACCTACCCTGTCTTGGCAAAGCTAGGCTGTCGACTTACCTGCTTAAACCACATGATAATCTCACTAGATGCAGAAAAAGCATTTGACAAAATCCAACACCCCTTCATGCTAAAAGTTCTGGAGAGAACGGGCATACAAGGTCCGTACCTAGAAATAATAAAGGCAATATACAGCAGGCCAGTGGCCAACATCAAAATAAATGGAGAGAAACTTGAAGCATTTCCTCTAAACTCAGGGACAAGACAAGGATGTCCACTTTCACGATATCTCTTCAATATAGTACTTGAAGTTCTTGCTAGAGCAATAAGACAACTAAAGGAGATCAAGGGGATAAACATCGGAAACGAAGAAGTCAAATTATCCCTATTTGCAGATGATATGATAGTATACATAAGCGACCCCAAAAATTCCACCAGAGAACTCTTACAGCTGATAAACACTTTCAGCAAAGTGGCTGGATACAAAATTAATTCAAAAAAATCAGAAGCCCTTCTTTATACAACAAACAAATGGGCTGAGAAAGAAATAAGGGAAACAACCCCCTTCACAATAGCCACAAACAACATAAAATACCTGGGGGTAACTCTAACCAAGCAAGTAAAGGACCTGTACAACAAGAACTTCAAGCCCTTGAAGAAAGAAATGGAAGAGGCCTTTAGAAGATGGAAAGATCTCCCATGCTCATGGATAGGTAGGATCAACATAATAAAAATGGCCATCCTACCAAAAGCAATATATAGATTCAATGCAATTCCTATCAAAATATCTAGATATTTCTTTTACAAATGTAATTATAGAACATTATGATATCATCTTTGAAAGTTTAAGCTGTAGCATGTATTTTTTGTTTGTTTTCTGTAAAGCCCTGTACTGTAGTTAGTCTAGACTCACCCTGAACAAGTGGTAGGCCTTCCACCTCAGCCTCCTGAGTGCTGGAATTAAATTTTCTACCTAATGGGTATGTCACATATCCACATTTGAAATATTTTTAAGACAAAGCAGGCTTGACTGACTGGGATTAAAGGTGTGTGCCACCATACCTGGCCTAATACAAATCTCTTTAAGCAGATGAACCAAGAGGGTCTAGGAAAATGGCCCAGTTGGTACAGTCAAGACAGTTGGTGTGCTCCAGGTCTAGTGAAGAGCACCTGTGTGAATGAAGGTCTAGAGTGCCTGAGGAGAACAGTGCTGTCAAGCTGTGGCCTCCACATGCACATGAACATTGCACTAACACACGTGTACCCACATAAACACATACCCTCTGGTATGTTTTGTTTTGTTTTTTGAGAGAGGGTTTCTCTGTGTGGCCCTGGCTGTCCTGAGCTTTGTAGACCAGGCTGTGCTGAACTCACAGAGATTTGCCTGCCTCTACCTCTGGAGTGCTAGGATTAAAGGTGTACACCACCACTCCAGTCTTCTTATGTAATCTTTATAGTACTTGTTCTTGGAGATTCAGTGTCTGTATGGAATGCATTGTTTCTGTTCTTTAATGCTCCATCAACTTTGTTCTATTTCTCAGATAATATGAATAAGTTCAGGGTCACTAATGCTAAGTGAAACTGTTTGTAAGAGTTAAATTTCTGAGGATTTTGAAGTATTTTCTCCAAATACTATTGTTTTTCCTCTGCTCAAAATTCTGCTACTTCTGTTGCTTCTGAAGAGTCTTGTAGCCTGTGATGTTCACTGTACTCCACCCACTGCATCAGTGTTTGTTAGGAAATGCATGGAGTTTATTCCTTTGGTTGCCATTGCTCATAGTTTGTATTTCTAGTGTTGTGACCCAACCCAGGGCCTTGTGCAGATGAGGTACAAACATCCCATAGTTTCATACCACCGAACTGCCAGAGGACTTGATTTGCATGTGTCATCTTGTCCTTTTGAACTTGACAGTAACAATTACAATTAGTTATTTCTTCTTTGGGTATTAAAAGAGAAATGTTGTAGCTCAGTTGCTAGATAATACAGATAAAAGAGAGTGGAGAAGATTCGATCTTGTCTGTTTTCCTTTTCCCCTCATCCCCTCTTCCCTTCCTCACAGGGAGAAGAATCAAATGAGTCTGCAGAAGCTAGCACCAACTGGGAGAAACAGGAAAGTATTGTGTTGAAATTGCAAAAAGAATTCCCAAATTTTGATAAACAGGTAAGAAGTGTTCAAATATTTAGTGTGCACCACATGTTTGTTTTACAAAATAGAATTTGAGTTAAACTATGTGCAACTTAGGGTGAGCTTTGTTTTTTTTTAATTTTATACTCTTATTAGTATTATATAAATATTTTAAACTACTTGTTAATTTCCTTAATTTTTTACTGTGTTTACGAGTTGTGGTGTCAGCATTATAAATGAAATCATAGTAAGCATAGTTGTAGTAAAATTGTGAATCCTTAAGTGTAGAAGGTTGTCCTAACCTCCATCATGTCTTCACCCTTGAAATTTTTCATAAGAATTTTAGAGTATTGCATTTTAGTGTCTAAATTCTTTACAATGGTTGTTCTCCTTCCCAGTTAATATGAAGCTGTTCAGGGTCACTAACGACCCATGTCAAGCATGCTAATGCTTGGGCCTCTGCTCGCTCTCATTGTATATTGAAGTGTGTACTTGTTTAACATATGGGAAATGTTTACATTTTCATGAATGTATTGCATTTTGTGCTCAGGCAGTCCATCTGAACTGTAGTGAACAATACACAATCTTGTTATGCTTTTTGCCCTTTGCGTATGTTACATCTGCATGTTTTTATCGTGGAGATACAGGAAAGCTGGTAGAGCACACTTGCCACATTTCCACATAGGCTTCATCCCCAGAAACCTGTTAAGTTGTGTGTACTGATACATTCCTGTTATCTAAGCCCTAGGGAGGATGGGCAGGAACATCTGAAGCTCAAGGGCATCTTTGGGTACATAGCAAGTTGGAGACAAGTGTGGAATATGTGAGGTCCTGTCTTATAGGAATAAAATGAATTACATATTTTTACCAGTGAGGTTTTAAAATAACTTATAATCTTAGTAGGAAGGAATATTAGGAATTTAAGGCCATATCTGGCTACATAATCCCTGCCTCACAGAAAGAAAAGCAAACATACAGAAAATACCAGCAACAACAAAGGTTGAAGGTGACAGTTTATAAATTCCAAGCTGATAATGAAATACCTGTTTTAATTACTGAAATAGATTTTGGTCCTTAGTCTTTTTTTTTTTTTGGTTTTTTGAGACAGAGTTTCTCTGTGTATCTCTGGCTGTCCTGGACTTGCTTTGCAGACCAGGCTGGTCTCGAACTCACAGAGATCCGCCTGCCTCTGCCTCCCGAGTGCTGGGATTAAAGGCGGGCGCCACCATGCCTGGCTCAGGTCCTTAGTCTTTAAAATACTTTTGAGAGCTGGAAATTAAAAAAAAAAAAAAAAAAAAAAAGCAACACTTCCATCCCTGTTGAAGACTGTTATTTGTGAGGTGACATTAAACAGAAAGAATTTGTAAAGTAGTACTAAAACAATGAGAGTGCTGTGTGAGGTGGTGCACACCTTTAACCATCGCACTCTAGAGGCAGAGGCTGCTGGATTTCCATGTGTTCAAGGTCATCCTGGTTTAAATAGAGAGTTTTGCGACAGCCAATTCTACATGAGACCCTGTCTCAAAACAAAAACAAAAATAAAAAACAAGTAAAACAAAAGCTCATGTTATGAATTCTTTATTTTTCCAGTGATTACATTTTCAAAAAGCATAAACATTTTTCTAAGTTCCTGATTTCATGTTTTTAACAGAAAAATAATTAACTTACTTTCAGGAGCTTAGAGAAGTGCTTAAGGAGCATGAGTGGATGTACACAGAAGCCTTGGAGTCTCTGAAGGTGTTTGCAGAAGATCAAGGTAATCAGTAGTGGGCTCCTTCAGCCCGGTGTCCCACTGGAGAAGAGCAGAGCCTGTCAGCTGCTGACTTGCAAGTGACGCAGAGAGTGGTGATGTAAAATGTTCTAAAGGATGAGTTCCCAAATATGTTGACTTGCTCTTCACCATAGTAAAGGTCAAGACAGTACATAACTTTTCTTCTTGTACAGTCTTTTCTGATTCTTAAGGCAACCTTTAAATTGTCACATTCAGTTGTTTACATTTTACATTGTCAGTCGAGAATGGATATTGCAATTGGTTGAATATTACCCTGAATTTGGAAAGCACTAACCTTATGAACTAAAGAATATCCTTTCCCTGGAGGAACAGTCTCTCAGTCCATATAGTAGAGCTCTTAATTGCAAAAAGTGGTGGAGGCGAGAGATGATGCCACAAAGTTAGGTTGTACATATTTAGAGATGTTTCCAACCAATAATCAAATAGACCGAATTTTGTAATTATAAAGATGGCTGGCTTGTAAAGTCTCACTCACTACATAACTTTTTCTTGTACAGTCTTTTCTGATTCTTAAGACAACCGTTTAATGTTTGTTTACATTTTGAATTTGTCAGTCCAGGGTGGATCTTGCATAATCCATAAAGCACAGTCTCTTTAATTTTTGTTTTATTTAATTCACTTAATTAAGTTTTTACATGGGCAAAGTGTGAACATAGACTTCATGCATAACTCTCAAAGTTCTTTGAATATATAGAAAGTAAAAATTTTAAATAAAGTACACTAACCTTTTATTTTCTTTGGGGTTTATTCAGGACCTACACTAATATTAGAAATTAACTGGTACCCAATTCTGTTATGTGAAGTGGCATGATATTTGCATATGTCCTATACACATTTTCCCATATGCTTCAAATCATCATAACATTACTTATACATTCGATATAACAAATGCTATGCAAGTTATTTTTATCTTATGTAGGGAACAATGATGAAAAAAATTATTCATGTTCACTGTATATTCAATCCTTTTTTATTTATTTACTTATTTTTTTCATTTTTTGAGACAGAATTTCTCTGTGTAACAGTATCCTGGCTGTCCTGGACTCACTTTGTAGACCAGGCTGGCCTTGAACTCACAGAGATCTGTCTGCCTCTGCCTCAAGTACTGGGATTACAGGTGTATGCCGCCACAGCTAGCCAATTCTTTTTTTAATATATTTTTATATGGCTTGTTGAATCTATGAACTTGGAACCCACAGATATAAAAGGCCAGGGCCAACAATATACATTTACACATTAATTACTACCTGTTTTCTTATGAAAACATGTAAGAAAAACTGTACCTTCATTCACAAGAAGCTTAGAATTCAATGAAATGTAGAGTGGTGGCACTTTGAGGTAATATATGTAAATAATGTTTAAATGATGATAAACTTAAATTAGTTGTAGTGACAGAAAGGATGCTTCTCCTTAGTGACACTGCTCTGCTGTATCCATCAGGCTGCAAGGAAGCCTGGGTTTCTTTGTGCTTTTTGAGCAATTTGTGTATGCAACTGCTCTCTGCATCCTCAGGACCTTGGTTAGAAAGCAGATTTCTATTTAAAAGAAAGTTACCACCTACTTTTGAAATAAGTCATTCTAGTTTATTGAGATCTTCAAATTGTTTTATATTCTTAATGTGTACTAAGACTTGACATTAAGTTGAGTGGTTTAATTCATCAGTATTCACAAGGAAAATGTAATGCTTATATACTCTTTATTTGACGTTTTATGTTTTATAGTTTATTTAATTTATATATTTCTAAGTTAGTTACAACATTTCTTTTTTTTTTTGTACACAGAAACGCAGGGTGCTTCACAAAGTGAGGTTACGAATGGAAAAGAAGTTGCAAGGAATCAAAATTATTCTAAAAACGTGGCTAAAACAAAGATGAAACAGAAAGTTTCCATGAAACCACAAAATGGCTTTAATAAGAAACGTAAGAAAAATGTATTTAATCCTAAGAAAACTGTAGAAGATTCTGAGTATGACTCAGGTTCTGATGCTGGGAGCTCACTAGACGAGGATTACAGCAGTTGTGAAGAAGTGATGGAGGATGGCTATAGAGGCAAAATTCTCCACTTTCTTCAAGATGCTTCAATTGCTGAACTGTCTTTAATTCCTAAGTGTTCTCAGAAAAAGGCTCAGAAGATAACAGAACTCCGGCCCTTTAACAGTTGGGAAGCTCTGGTAAGCCGTGTGTGTGTTTGTGTGTGTGTGTGTGTGTGTGTGTGTGTGTGTGTGTGTGTGTGTGTATCTGCGTGTGTGTATATCTGAAGCTCTGGTAAGGCGTGTGTGTGTGTGTGTGTATCTGTGTGTGTATGTGTGTATATCTGTGTGTGTGTGTGTGTGTGTGTGTGTGTGTGTGTGTATCTGTGTGTCTGTGTCTGCCTGCCTGCCTGCATGTCTGTGTGTCTCTCTGTGTGTTTAATTTACAGTACCTTTTACAGTCAGATTGTCTTCAGCCCAGGGAAGCATAGATGGGTGGCCTTATTCTGTGTAAAGTCAAACATTACTTTCATTGTAAGCCAATAGTATTTCAAATAGTGTCATATGACCTAATTTTGAATGAATTAAGGGGTGATTTTCCTGAAAAACCCCAAGCTGATTGGCTGGGAATGCTGTCACTCATCCTTTTGCACAGAAACTTGGTTCATTTCACTGCAGAAGAAGAAATTAGAGCTTACTTTTAGGAAGGAGTTGTTTGCTAGCCAGTTCTGATCTGTTACTGCTGAGACACCATGCAGAAGGCAAGAATGTGGCAGATATTTGTCTACAACTCCTTGAAGAGCAGTAGCAGCGGCCAGAGGCATTCCATGGCCCATATGCCGGCCAAAGTGCTTTATGCTTCCTCACAAAGAAGCAGTTGTTTATTTTCTTTTTCTTCTAAATGTGACAGCTCAGTTTCTAACATGTTTCTCCTGGTTAAACAACGTGGCCATTTGATGGAGTGTAGCAGGCTGCAGCATTTTTAATTGGAAAAATAGCAAAGTTGTGGAAGCATAGAATTCAAGTGTAGCGAAAGAAGGGCATGAGCTCTGTCTGGTGAGTACACTTTGCACTATCATTTTGTGGTGTTTGACTTCCTGTGAATGAATTTTATCTAAAATACCTCCTTTTTGAGTTTTCTAAATCTCAACAGTTACCAAATCTTATTCCTGCAAATACTCTTGTGGTCTAGATTTTACTTCAACTTTTGTGAGAATGTGAGTCTTTATTCATGAGTTGTGGTTAGGCCCTCCAAGCAAAGCAATATGGATGGTTGTTTACAGCTTTGAGAGATGAAGCGGCTCTTGCTGCTTTGTGGAGGTTTCTGAGTTTAGACCTTGTGCTGTGCAGTGTAGATGCATGCATTTGTGACTAATTTTGTACCTGTTACAAATCTAAATGAGCATGAGTGACCTTAGCAAATGTCTTAAAGTATTGATGGGGAAGTCTGCACAACAAATTCAAGAAAGCATTTTTTAAAAAATTATTTTGGCATGTAGAAAAGTATGAGTCCAACACATCTAAGAAAAAGGACACACAACCAGACATAAAACCTTTTGTTTGGCCCCAAGCGTATGCTTTTTCCAGAGAACATCTGTCAAAGCAGATCCTTTCAAAACTTGTTTGGCTTTGCCTGAGTGATTATTTGTTGAGGTATTTGCTGAAGGGCTTTCTCGTTCTTTCTCCCTTTTTATTTTTCTTTTAATCTTTAATGGTCTCATGTGTTGTTATGGGTTTGTTGCTCAGGCTTGTTAGGATTCTAATTTATTTAATAAGGGATGCAGTTATCTGTACTAGTTTGTGTAGTCACTGTAACTACTTGCCCAGATAGCTTATAATAAAAGCAGATTATACAGTTTCACCAAGGTATGTGCACCAGATGTTTTAAAAAGTATTCATCAACTTAACATGGAGAAGACATGTTTCCTTTATTGGCACAATTTATATCAGTCTTGACATGAATTTGGAGATTATGCATTACTTAAGTCTCCTGACTTCTTTTCCCTTTAAGAAATTGAACATAAAGACTATATTGTTTGTCCTAGCCAACCCATCTTAATACTGAACATTTTTTGAAGTAGTAGAAAAGTATCTTAAAACTAGATGATTTACTTCACAGAGTATAGTGTTTTGTTATTCTCAACAAAATGTATAAATAAGCCATTGCAAATTGATAATTATACAAGTAAATCTCTATACCTAAAATTTCAATTTCCTTGGAGCTTTTAGCTTCTGCATTCCGTTGCCAGCATTTTAAATGTTAGAAGATTATAAAGTAATTTAATGTTAGTAAAATTATCAATAAAAAAGTTAATATGTGTACATTTCTGTAGAAGCTATATAATTTACTCTGTTCCTTTTATTAGTAATATGTGATCATATATCCAATAGCAAAAATACCCTCAGCCTTTTATTTTGATACCTGCTGCACTCAGAAATTATTATGAACAATTGAAGTTTTAGTTGTGTTACTCAAAGCTAAGTGAATAATTTATAATATATTACAGATTTAGGATAGCCTTCTTAAACTTTTCAATTCCTAAAGTGATAGTTGAAGTTTAGTTTTAAAGATTATAAGACTGTCTAATAGTGTTTGAATAAATTGTAAATTCATAAATATTTGAGCAAAAATGTAACTTGAATGCAAAAGTGTTAGCGATGCCTTTAAACCAGACTTTGAAAAGTTGTAGATCATTGATTTTCTTTAAAATCTTAGGGATATACTGTAATGTAAATCTGATTTGTATAATATATATCATATTAGCATAATACTAGCCATTTAATAATATATCACAATAATTCCAAATCCTGAGATTCCAGTTTTCTGTATTGCTCTAATTATCTTTTCAGATGATTTTTCTCCATCCCTCTTTTCTTTCCTTTACTCCTTAAGTTAAAATGTTTTCAATTTATTCACCTTCATTTTATTTGAGAAAAAAAAAAGATTATTTAAAAGATGTGAATTGAGAGTATGTAATTTGTAACTTTATTCATTCCTTTTCTTCCCCCTTGTACTATGATTTCAATTTTAGATTTTCTTTATGGTTTTTCTCTTACACACAAACGATTTTATTTTTTAAATAGTATTGTTAAAGTGGGGGAAATGAAATTTTTATTGGCAAAGTTCACAATTGATGGCATTAGTTCACCAACCACTTGCTGAATTTTGGTCTCTAGTATAAAATAGGATAGGGGTACTATTATGTAAATATTATATTTTTAATTGTACTTATAAATACTAATTAGAATATTTATGGGGACTGGAGATACAGCTCAATTATTTTAGGGATATCCTAGCACACATGAAGCCCAGAGTTCCATCCACAGCACAAAATAAATCAGGCATGGTGTCACACACTTGTAATCACTGTGCTTGGGAGTTAGAAAGAAGAGGATCAGAGAGAAGTTCAAGATTCTTCTTGGCCACAGAACAAATTTTAGGTCATGTTGGGCTAAAGACCTTGTCTTAAAATAAATTAAATAAAATATACTTTTTTTTAGATAAAATATACTTTTAAAAGAAGAACATGTGTGTTTATACTGCTCAGTGTAGTGCTTCTGAGTAGCTTGCTTCATGAGTGTTTACCTACCATCTTTAGGTTTATATTTCCTTTGTGAATGCAGTGTTCAGGGGAGATGTGGTTTTAACATTGCTCCAGCAGGCAAAGCTTCTGTCCAGTGCTTTGTTCTGCCATTGCTGCTTTGTCTCCTAGTGACTCTCAGAACCCAGGCCTAGCTTTACCTTGTTTGACCCTACAAAATGCCTGTCTTCTCTCTCTCTCTCTCTCTCTCTCTCCCCCCCTCTCTATCCCTCTCTCTCCCACTTTCTCTCTGCATGCGTGTGTGTGTGTGTGTGTGTGTGTGTGTGTGTGTGTGTGTGTCCTCTTCTCCTTCTTCTTGTTCTTTGTTTTTTCAAGACAGTTTCTCTGTATAATAACCCTGGATGTCCTAGAAGTTGCCTTGTAGACCAGGCTAGCCCCGAACTCACAGAGGCCCGCCAGCCTCTGCCTTCTGAGTGTTGGGATTGAAGGAGTGCACCACCACACCCAACTATGATTATTTGAGATAGAGTGGCTTCATTGCTTTTTAAGGCTCCTGAACTGGGGGCTTTGTTTTAATTTGTACAAGTTTGATAAACTTATACTTAAAAAATTTGCAGACTCTTTCTGACCAGTTTGTACTCTGCTGCCAGACCTATGTAATGAGTAAGTCTATCCTCTAGCTGTGTTTTGAGTAGAAATTAAATACTTTTAGGGATTTGCTTTAAACAATTTTCCTCATGTAAAAATTCAAACTATTTGTTTTACAAGAGTGACACACTGTGGCAAGAGATAAGAAGTTCAGTTCCAGGATCTAGCCTTCCCTGCTTTTTTCAGTACTGGGCCTGGAACTCAGAGCCTCATACTTACTCTTCTGCAGAGATCTGCCCACCCCCAAACTAAGCCTTTCAGAGAAGAAAGTTTTGGGGGTACTACTTGAATTTCTAATCAGAGGTGCTAATCAGCAGCATGTTGATAGTCTTTTTGAATGTAGCTGTCCAGTAAGTAGGAATTTTATGTTTTCTTTATTCTCCCTGAATAAAAGCTGTTTTTGAAGATGATTTTATGTGTGTAAAATTGAAACACTGTAGGAAAAAAATGTAGTTTATCCAAAATTCTACCAATAATACTCAGCACTTGATAGTTTCAGTGCCATCTATTCATTGATATATTTTATGCCATGTAGGCAAAATTCTATTTTCTATGCTTATCTGTGACCTGAGGCTTACTAAAAATTCTATTTATAGAGTGACCTTGTCCTGCTTAAATTTATATCTAAAATCACTAATAATTGTTTTGACTTGCCTTTTGCTCTTTTGTGCAACTTTTCTGTATTATAATTACCACATTACTTTATTTTTCATATTTTTATACTCAAGACTAGGGGTAAGCATGTCACACCAAGAATTACAGCTACCTTTCTGATACATACACTGTAGCAACACAGTTTTGGTGCTTAACGATATTCTTTTTTTAAAAATAATTTATTTATTGTATTTCTGTTTATATAAGTGATCTGTCTTCACACACACCCAGGAGAGGGAGTCAGATTCCATTACAGATGGTTGTGAGCCACCATGTGGTTGCTGGGGATTGAACTCAGGACCTCTAGAAGAGCAGACAGTGCTCTTAATCTCTGAGCCATCTCTCCAGCCCCCCCCCCCTTTGTTTTTTTAAAAATAAAGGATATTTATTTGAATTAAAAAAATTTTGCTTAATTTTTTTTATATGTATGGGCATTTTGCCTACATATATGTTTGTGTACCATATGTACACTGGGTGCCACAGAGGTTGGGTGTTGGATCCCCTGGAGCTGGAGTTACTGTGACTGACCTTGTGAGTGCTAGGAATTAAACCTGGGTTCTTTGGAAGAGTACAGTGAATGCTCATAACTTCTGAGCCATCTCATGAGTTCCTTTTATTTTAATTTTTACTTTTTTCTACAAGGCTGTGATGTCTAGCTTGGCATCACATGATCATCCTTTTGCTTTGGCGTCCGGACTGCTGGGATTGAAAGTATGTGTAGGGACTTATGTAGCCTCAGCTCAATGTATAGTTGAAACTGGCCTTAAACTGCTGATCCTTCTGCCTCTATCTCCCAAGGGCTGGATTTACAAGCATGTGCCACAGGATCTTGCATTAAGTGTTTTTTGGTAAAACTAAGAAACTTATCAGGCTTAATGCATTTTGTGTTCAAGCTTTCACAATGTTCTTTTCAAACAGAAAAGATCTATCTCATCGTTTTTTTTATTTAAAACCTTTCAATTGCTTTACAGTGTTCTAACTGAACTCATCAGAATGGTCCTTCTGTCCTTTTCTACTTTCTTGATGAAATAATATTGTGCTCCTCTAGGTTCTGACATGTTGATCTTAAATTTAAGCTCTTTATAACAGTAAGCCATGTGAGGGAGAGATACTTTTACCAGTTACAGTCATATTCACTAAAGTACAAAACAAAATGCCCTAAAATTTATATATTAAATAGTAGTTTGCTACAGAAAAAATATCAGTTTAAAGAAGTGATATCACTTTACCAAGAACAATATTGCTTGTTTTGAGCTTTAAAAAAATAATTACTTTTTCTCATTGTGCATGCATTTATGTCTGTGTGTGTATGTATAGGTATATGAGTGCCTGCAGAGGTCAGAAGAGAGGGTGTTGGATACTCTAGAGCTGGTGTTACAGGTGTTTGTGAGTTAACCTGATGTGGGTGCTGCGAACCAAACTTGGGTCCTCTGCAAAAGCAGCAAATACTCTTAACTCTGAGCCATCTCTTCAGCTCTTGGTTTCAGGTCATAAATTTTTTGAGGGATGATCTGTTTACATTGAAAATAAGCACAAACTTAGGATTTTTATCCAGCTTTATAACATCATAAATTTTATGCATCCAGAATTGTTGAATTTAATGAGTTGTTAAGTAAAATGAACCTTGTAATTTTTGCACACAGTGTATGTTCCTTTTTGATTTCTAGTTAATTTTGGTGGTTTTCTTTCATGTGCAAACTTTCAACAAACTTCACAGTAAACATGAGATGAGGATTTTTGTGCTATAATTTTTATTTCACTTAAATTGATATTTTAATGAATTCCAATATAAATTCTCTTCGCCTACTGATTATCGATAATTTCCCCTGAATGAACCAAGAGGGCAAGGAGTCACATAGTGATTGTGAATATTGTCCCAGTAGAAATATACTATATAAACATCAGTATTTTGTTCATTGGAAAGACATCTCAGTCATTAAGAACATGAACTGCTCTTCTAGAGGATCCAAATTTGATTCCAGTGTTCATATGACAGCTCACAACTGTGTGTAACTCCAGTCTCGGAGTTATCCAGTCCTGGTATCTGACACCATCTTTTGGCCTCTGTGGTCACTGCACACATGCAGGACCCATACATGAATACAAAACATTCTACACATGAAATAAAAATAAAATAGTTTACAAAAGAAAAGGCAAGTGTATTAGTGTTTCATAGTTCCATTTTGTGATACACTGGGTGTGGTGGCACATGCCGTTAATGCCTCCACTGGGGTGCCAGAGGTAGTCTGATCTCTGTGTTAAAGTTACATGGTCTGTATAGTGAGTTCTAGGCCAGCCAGCTAGCTATATATTGTGAGACATCTGTCTTATCAGTAAAATTCCTATAGAATAGATTAGAAGATGTGTCTCCTACCCACTTGCTCTAGTATAAGAATGAAAATGTATTTTGTTAATAATTGCATTTTTTAATAATTTATTTATTTTTTTAAATAATTTATTTTTATTTCTTCAAGTTACATCTCAATCACAATCCCCTCCCTACTCCCCCCTCCAGTCCCACCCTTCCACCCTCCTCCCCCTTAACC